>CAJNOL010002284.1:0-21707 GCA_905250125.1 Rotaria sordida | reverse complement strand
TTTTCTATTTTGAAATGGACAATAACTGTATTGAAGCCCGAATGAAAATTTAATAGATGAACAATTCATACAATTGTGTAGAATTCTATAATCATCTCTAAAGTTATCAAGATAACATAAAGTACAAAAGCCTTGATACTAATTATTCCTTTATGTATTGCTGAGTTAAACTTGCATTAATTGATGTTTGTACGGAACAAAATCAGTATTTTCGTCATTCATAATTTGTGTAAATTTATCGTGCCATAGAATTTCAGTCTTTTTTTTTCTGCTATGTGAATATGTAATTAGATAAAGGATTTTGTAGAACTAACTTCATGATATAAAGTTAGATTTTGAGTTGAATAACTTTTAGCTAAAATAAAAGAAAAAATGAACCACATGAAAGTTTTATATTGATTTCAGTTTGGGGTTGTTTAAAACATCTGTTTATATTACAGAAGGTTGGAATTAGAAATAACTCATGAGTACAGATTTTCAAAATAAAATAATCTAAAATTCTAATAAACTGTATTTTCGAAATTCACTATTTTCTCTATTAAATATCTAAAACAGGAAGGATCACTTTGTTGTAAGCCTTTACAGTAGAGGTTCTGATTTTTATAAATTTTAGTTTTCTAAAATATGAATTTAGTGATCCTGATCTATGGTTGCCCACGAAGAAAAACCACTTCAAGTTGCGTGCCATCGCGAAGCTGTTTTCTTCATTTTGGACAATCGCAATCTGCAAAAGCAGTATATAATCAGATGTGCAGTATAATTCTTCAATAACGTGGATCACCGAACATTGTTCAAGACATCATCAAAATTTTTCTTGCTTTTTAGTTTAGATATTAAAAAGACAAGATCAATTTTTAAATAAAATCTTATCAGAAACTTTTCTATCTGTCGAAGAACAAACATTAGATGAGAATAAGAAAAATTGACTGTCGAAGTATTGTTACTCCGAACCTTCGTTCTTCACATATCGAAATTTTACTGAATCTTTCAGCATATAAACATGTAGTCCGCCTCAAATCATCTAGAAAATAGAATTTCGACTTTAAACGTTGCGCGAACAAAATTCTTAATGAGATTCGTTAATATGGAAAATATCGAATATTCAATGTTTCAGGATAGGAAAAAAAGAACTAGAATAGTTACAACTTGTCCAAAGAATTAATTTCATGTTCATGTAAAATTTGAATTCGAAAGTCGATTTTTCATATGACCTGAGTAGGACTACAAGTTTCTCTTGGAAGTTGAATTTTTATTCGCTCCATTTTGATTGATATGATCTATTTGCCAAAAGAATTTAACAATATTTTTTCAATTTCGACTTCATTTATCTCTTTTTTTTTAGGATCCATTTACGAAACTGTTCATCATTAGGATTCGTCGTCATTTATACAATCCATTCAAGAATGTAAGTTCGTTGAAAATTACCTTTAATTCTTTCATTTGATTTCTATACTTTTACAATGAATGTATAAACTGACAAATAAATGACTATCTTTGTTTTATCAAAATAGAAAACTTGATATGTTACTATCCTTTTTTGTTTCTTGTCAATGATTAATCTACTTTTCGGAATAATCTTCTGGAATACTATTTTTGTTCGTAGTATTTTTTTTTTCCTTTGTATATTGAGCAGATGTGATGCAAAATAAGAACTGATAATTGAAAGACGAAAATAATGCATTGTTATGACAAATGATTGACTCATCTTTTATAGTATATGAAAAACTTTAGACTACTGTAGAATCATCCATTGAAGAAATCGATTTTAATCGATCGTCAGAAGAAGTTGAGAAAGCTTTGAATCAATGATCAAAAGACACTATCGATACTCAATGAATCAAAATCGAATGAAAACATATAAGAAATAATTCATCTATTGTATCTGATATCATGTTTTTGTGAAACACGATCTGAAACGAATATTGAAATATAAAACATTTGTGTAACTGAAACAATTCTCTATAAGTAGTAGTAGCAGGTTCAAAGATTTTAACAGAACTGCTTGGATTAGGATCTTCGAAAAAAATTTTATTTGATAGAGCAAAATAGAGCGTCATCAATTTCTCCATGTACTTCCTTCATCGACTTGTTTTCGATTTACGGAGAGCCTGAAAGACAGTTCGATAAAGAAAGTTCATGAAGAGGTCGGAGACATCTCATTTTGCTCTATCCAATAAAAATATTTTTCAAAACCTTCGAATAGATACAAGAAATCTAGTTTTGGACGTCTTGATCTTCCGCAGATCCTCATTCAAGTGGTTTTGTTGAGGTCTTCGAGCCTACTAATTCTGATGAAGAACCCTTTTAGTTGCTGCACATCTCTTTGTTGTATCAGAGACAATGACAGATTTTGTTGATATACGGTCGAAGATCGTGTCTCAATATCGTCTAGTTAACTACTTCCTGATTGCATTTCTGGAGCATCAAGTAACTGAATGGTGAAGAAGTCTCTTCTAAATTAGACTGAATAAAACAATTTTCTTGTCATTAGCAACAGCTGCTGCACCCACACAAAATTCGCTAGCAGCATTATTATTATATTTTTTGTTTATGAAACACCAAAACCTGATATTCGAAATATTATGATGGTAACTGCTTTACGTTACATCAACAATGTACCTCATTTGGATATTCTTACTGGAGCTTTATTAAATGCTGATGTTTTCTTGTGCAGTAAAATCAAACAATTTCTTATTCATCTTTTCATTGTTAATGTTAAACTTAAGGTATTGTCAGTTAAAAAATTACAATACTATGTATTTATGATACTGATGAATATAGTACAGCAACTGAAACAAAAGCATTGTTGGAACCGAAATATATATCACGAGAAACTTGCAATAGATATTTTGATTTACATTAAAAAAATTTATAGACAGTTTCAATGATAACATTGAACAATTATATTGTGATAATTGTCAACGATACAGAGCTTGTTGGCATATTTTGTTCTAATTTTTTTTTAAATATATTCATATATTTGAAGTTTTCGAGCAGATCATTATGTGGCTGGTATATGTGCAGATGCAACATACAAATTTGTTGATGTTCGTAATGGCCAATGTGATAAGTGTGTAAATATTAATTAACGATGTTGAACCTATTAATTTTTCGTTAGACTGCTCGAAATTGGTCAGCCTATGGTCAATTGATATAGAAAGTATCAATTAGAAGTTCCTATATAAACATCAACAACATGTCGAGAAAAACATCACAAAGATAAATGGAACATCGTAGTAAGTGCGGTATTCATTGAATGAGACAACATCCTAGTCCTAAATAATTTATTCAAGACTATGTAGTACAGAGGGGGATTATATCATAATAATCTATAGTTTTAATGACAAGACTACATGGTTTTGTTTCTTTAATTCCATTCTATTAGACGGATAGATTTTCATTAGAAAAATCACAACTAGCTACAGGTTTTGTATGTTCGAAACGAACACTTTCAACAATTGTTTTGGACGGCGCAAAAATTATAAATACCAAAAATTGTTCATCATTATATTTTGATCATTCTAGATAAAATAATAATAAATTTCAAAGATACAAACTTGTTCGAACTATTTTAAACATGAATTCAGTTAATCTTTTTGCGTGGTCGTTCTAATTTATCAATCATATTTTGATCACTTTGATTAAAATCTTCTTTGTTTAACACTAATTGTAAGCCTGTTAATTTAGTAAGTTCACAAAGGTCTTTTATAAGTAAATGATACTTGCATTAGTCCACGTCGATCAACAAGTATCACATGTCGTATTCGACTTTCACGAAGTGCATCAAGTATTATAACATCAGTAACATGTGTTTTAGCTAAATCATCAATAGATGAAAACATGAATTTTAAGTACAATCAAATTGTGATAGAAGTTGAATATTTTCTGGTACATCTATTTGAAATTTTTTTCTGTTCTTTATACTGGCTTAAAAATTATTTTATGTCGTTTTCATTTTGCCATTGTATTATTAACGAAAAATCTTTAGCAGAAAAAATGTTTTCTGATATTATCTCATCAGCAATATTTAAACTACGTTCAACAGATGAACTATAAGCAAATATTATAACAAAATTCTTGTAGCTCTTTCGCATGTTCATGTTCAGCTATTTTAATAAATATATTTATTATATTTTTTACTTCAGGATGATCAAGGGCAAAATCATCACATCAATCAAGACTGAAAAAATGAAGATAACTTTTCAATCATATCAATTGTTGCTGGCATTGTGTGACGAAGTGTAAGTAAAGGATTAGATAGACCACTGCCTACGATACAAATGAGTATGAATGATGAAGGTACTATAGTGTTGCCAGTAATTATTGAAAGTGATCGTCAAATAACACAATATACAAAACAACGACCATTAAAATGAATAAACATTGACAAGATACTAAAGATTCTTCTAGAATAAGATATGGAGAATAATTTCTATGACAATTTTAAATAACTTACTTTGGAACATTCTTGCTTAGCGTTAGATATAAATATTCACAATAAACACTTGTTGTCAAATTTCCTAATAAAATTCTTATGACTCTTGTTTATAGTTTATGAAGTAAGAAAAAGACTTCTTGTATTATATTGAAATTCAAAGAAGAATGAAAATAAAATATAGAAATTGTAAAGATATTAAAGAATGATTTTTATTTTATTCTACGCATGAGTCTTCTCTTACTTACAACATTAACTACGAATATAAAATAAAAATTTTGCATTGAATTCTTCTGTAATATTTATATGTAATCAAAAATTAAAACATTAAAATTTTTCGTCTTTTGTTATTCTTCTATCTTATTCATGAACATCTTGTCTATTAAAAATAATCAAATATCATGTTGAACATGTTTTCTTTTTAGATTGAATATACGACAATAGAGAAAAAAAAGGCGTAATTGTATTTTTGAGTTTGTTGTTTTTTAATTTCAATCATATGGATCACTCGTCTGTATTTAATTGTGAATCAGATGGTGTAAATTCTACTTTTTCTTTAAAATATATATGTGGAAGATTAATATCTTCATCACCAATTACGATACTTTCATTATTCGTTGTTGAAGAAGGTATTACAATTTGTGTAGTTGTTCTAGATGGTATTTGTGGTCGAAAACGATCATGATAATTAGGAAATAATTGTATCAAAATGAACATGTTTAGTGTGTGTTAAGATTTCATTTTTCGATGAATCTTGCTTTATTAATTCATCTGGACATATATATTTAATGATAGATTTTAATTAAAAACTTTAAAAGAAACAAACCAGATGAATTATTCGTTTTCAAATAATAATCTGATGAAGGATAACAAGTAGCTCTTTTTAAAAATTTTTTTTTTTTGACATGAATTATCATCGTCATCGAAAGCTTTGCCAAAATGATGAACAGCAATTAACTAAACAATACTATGAATAGAAAAAAAGACAAATCAATAAAAATAGAATATCTACCAATCTATAAAAAAAATGATTTGTCAAATATAAGAAACTAGTATGCACTCAAGATTATCGCCATATAGTGTTTGATAAAAGGAATACAAATTTGAATTTCGATGATCAAGAATCAAGATAGAAGTTTTTATTTGCAATCAAGTTCAATGGTAGTCTGGTAGTAGGTCTTCAGATAAAATAAATTTATCTATGCAATGCCATGCAAACTGTAATATAAATAATCGTCAGTATAGTTTTAAATTGAAACGGCCTTGGCACATAACAATTAACCAACTAGTTCTTTCGAAAAAAGTTAATTATTAATATAGAAGAAAGAGAAGAAAAGTGAGGTAGTGGACGAAAGATAGCGCCACTACCCAACAAGAAGAACTCATTAGATAATACGAGAGAGAACATACATGGCTAAGATGCAATAAAGAGGGCTGAGATAACTCACAGTTAATTTCATTAGAATATTTTCCAGTAAGCCCATTATGTTTATGCCCTGAATAATAAAATTATTCATCTAGTGAAGCTCAATAAGCGCCAAAAGAAGGTTATTTGTGCATAGTTATAAAAGATATATGACAGTTAGTAGTTATTCTAGTCAAATCTACCAAAAAAGTATCTAAAATGTTAAAATATGGTAAAAAATTTTTTCAAAAAATGTTTTTCGTTTTTTCTCAGTTCAGGCTTTCTGGACCGCGCAATCCATTTTTCTCTGTCCAGGCTCATTCAATATATTTATATATTTTTTTTGTTTGAAAGAGCACGTCAAGATGTAGTGCAGTACAGAGTCCTTTTTTTAAATTAAGCTTGTTTTTTATTATATATACAAACACTTATATAAACAGACCACCATTTTTGGCGCGTTTTTTGAGTCATTGAACTTGTCAGCCCTTTTCTCCGCTTAAAAGATAATAATTTAAAAAAAAGGACTCTGTACTGCACTGCATCTTGAGATGCTCTTTCAAACACAAAAAAAAATTTAAATATATTGAATGAGCTTTGACAGAGAAAAATGGATTGCCAAATGAGCTATTTTTGACCCTTGCTTGGTTCATATCTCTGTCAAACATCAGGGTATCGAGCTGAAAATTTTACCACAGCCTCCACACATCAGCCCCAACATATGCTCCAAATTTCAGCCCATTTGAACGTACCTGGGCTGAGATCGATTTTTGAGGGGGGGGGGGGGGGGACCTTAAAAATCAAAAATAATCGATTTAACTTAAAATTTTATCAAATAACAACAACATCACCTGTCCTGTATGTTCTGTATCAGGTTTATTAAGAAGATGTGTTAAAAAGAACATATAATTGGCAAAATTATGTTCTGCTTGTGTATGAGTCTAAAAGAAAAAAAAGATTGAAGTTGTTTTTGTATTTTTTTGTCATAAATTAATTTTTCTTACTTCAAAACCATGCGATTCTTTATCAAAATAATCTTGATCAATTCCACAAATGAAATATTTTGACTAAAATATAAATATGAAATAAGATAAAAATAAATAAAAAAATCTATGCATTACTTTGAGTGTTTCTTTCACTGAATCAAGTTGTTCACAAAGATCATCAAAAGCATCAATAATTAAACCTAAAAAATTTCATTAAATACCAGAAAATTTTTTCTTAATTCAATTTTACCTTGAATAATAGCAAGAAGAATGACAATAATAAAGAAAAAAAATGTTATATCAAAAACAACTCGATATAATTCAAGTGGATCACCATTAGGTGATTCAAGTACATCACCAATACCACCACCAGCTCGAATACCCGAATATAGATGAAATTTAAAACACTAAAATCAAACATAAACATTCAAAATACATTCCTGAACAGAAGTAACTGCCCCCCCCCCTCCTTCTCTCCCTATGAAATGCTACTTAAAGATTCATCTTCAATGTATATTTTTAATATACAAGATAATATCTTAGTTATTTTAAAGTGATTTCTAGCGAAATTCGAACTAGAGATAACTATGACATTGACTTTTCGCATGAGATGTTCGACGAAAATATTTGTACCAACATGGTAAAGATAAAATGATTACAATAGTTTAGTTTTATTTATTGACTTACAGTAAACATATCTTTACAATTTTCTTCTCGTTCTTCATCTTCTTCTTTTGTATAAAATTTACAAAAAAAATAAAATACAATCACTGTATAAAGATAAACAACAACAGCCATTAGCATTATTGTTAAAAGTAACTAAAACATAGAAAAATTTAATTGATCAAAACAAAAAAAAATAATTTTTATAGATAATTACTTGTCGACCATTGTGTGTTATAGATTTTAATATTGTATACTTAAAGCTTTTACATTTATTGTAACATCAAGTAAATGAATTGTAAAGACAAAAAATGCGAAATTACCAATAATTGAAAATAAAAAGTAGAAAAAAACATAAAGAAATGACTAAACAAAAAAACAAAAAATAAGAATATTATAAGAATTTCTTTGAAAGATATTGAAATTTGTAACCATTCGACTATAGAAATTGGACAAGTACTTCAGTGGACATCAGGCAGAAATGGGATCGATTCGTGCTCTTCTTTTTTGAAACCGAACTTAGTAGGCTATTGTCTGAACCACCCTATTGAAAGTCATTCCAATAGACGAGTACTTCTGATTAAATACATTTACTAGGATACATAATTTGATTGATATGTCTCTTAGAACGATGTAGAACTTGATGAATATGCCATAATCAAAATCCTAGTCGTTTTCTGAAGACTTTTGCACTAATATATTTTTTTCTGAATATGAGATTCATGTTAGTTGTATAACTGACCTCGAAATCGGAACACATTTTTATAGCCCGATCCGAGCCTGAAAGGAACTTCGTTTACAAAAACTTTTTTCTCAATAGACAGCCATTCCATATATTTCGGCTTTTATAAGAAAACGATGACTAAGGGGTTAGCGTGGAGAAGCTTTCTCTATTCCTTCTCAGGGTGAGCTAAATCTTTGAAAAAGTTATGTCAAAAAAAGGATGAAATCGTCAGTCCGAGCAGTCTGTTTCGAGGCCTCCTTTATAACATTCGAATGAACAGATGAATATTTTATGTCCGATGTAATATTCTTCAATGTTTGTACAAAAAACAACAAATGATCTCGAAAATCGTTGCTTTATAAGTCTATGTAGTTTAAGAGCATATCAATTGAATATATTAGTCGATCTACAAAAAGTTTAGTCTATTTCAAATTGGATCTATTCTTGTAATGCATTTCCAACAATTTTCTTTTTTTTTCTATTAGAACTGATTCCATCGTAATATGTGTGATGCCAGCAAAAGATTGTACAACACTTCTTTTGAAACTTGGTTTGATACACTATACATCAAAAAGTACTTATCAGTGCAACTCCTTGGAGCTAAACTGTGAAACTTAGAGGTCTTCTTTAGCCTCATTATCATAATATTTATTTGAACAGAAATTTGTTTTTGCGGGTGTTATACTTTTTGTTTGCCTTGCTACTATTTGCTTTCTACTTGATCATATGACGACTGTGTCAAATCAATTCATCACCCTTGAAATTTTGAAGATACATTTTCATCTACGTGAAAATCAAGTACTGTACTTTTTACAACATTCACAAACATATTCACACAAGAAGAAGATATTTGCACATGTTAACCTATTTGATATAAGATCATCAGCTCGTCAAAGAACTGACTAATCCATAGTAATATGAAAATAAATTTTTGTTTTGATTTTTGAATCTTTTAATTCATTATGACTTACATTATCAGTAAAGATAACACCTCATTTCCAAATTAGATAATGCATATCAATAGATTTAATCCTAAATTAATAAAATAAAATTCTTTTTTGTTTTGTTTTGTTTTATATACTTTGTCCATAAGCCAGTTTCGATTGGTTTAATAATTTCAAATTTTCCTGGTGTATCATTTTTTTCCATACCCAAAAATCGACTTAATTCATCATAATCAAATTGATCTGCATATTTATTTCGAACTTTTTTCTTAACAAATTTATTCCAATAAGAATCAGGAAATGATTTTGAACTTATAACAAGTTTATACCATTCACGTGATAAATATGATAATATCCAAGAATTATTTTCACTTGGTTGATCAATTAACCAAGCACTTTCAAATTCTAATTTTCGAGCTATTTCTTTTTCTCGTTTAAATATAACTAATGGAACCTAGAACAAAACAAACAAACAAATCGTTATTTTAACAATAAAAACAAAAAAAAGAATTAAATATTTCTATCTTTAATTTATAATAACTAATCATCATTAAAAATGCAATTGATGAATGTAAAAATGCAGCTGCTCGTAATAAATAAATCATATAATATTTTCTTGGATCCATTACTATTATTTCATTGTCATCTTCATCAAATTGTTCTGTATCATCAGAAGAAACTGATTCACTAACTGTTGTAGTTAATGGTATTGCCTAAAATAGTTTACATATAATTTCATCAATTAACGAAAAAACAAAACAAAGATTTTTACCTTATAAAATAACATAAGAAAATTAATTATAAAAGCAAGACAAAGAGCCATAAATTTCAATGTATGATAATTTCTTGCCATCTATGCCTATTTTAAAAATGATCAAAGAAGAATATTTCAAGTTTTTTTTTTTGACATTCACTATTGATGTAAAATATTCTCATAAATATCAGGATCGATAAATCTCCTGATCTTATGTAATTCGAGAACTGGATAAAAACCACCGATAAATCCTTTGATATAATATGCAAGTAAACATGCAACATGAAATATATTCCTCACAAATATCAAGCTTAAAAAAATGTTATTTATCTTTTATTTAGTATTAAATTAGAATTGTCATCAGTCGAGAGTTTTTGAACTGATCTAGTCGAAAAAATCTTTTAGACTGATAAAATCTGACAAAAACTGATAGGTTTGTTAAATCATTATTAATCGATTAGTGAGAATGAGTTCAAAACAAAAACATTCATTTTCCTTTCTACACTCAAGTTTTTACAAATCGTGTTGTAGTTGTTTATATTTGTTAGGTTACATATTGAGGAGTCGAATGATACAGAATATTAATCGTTTCCAAGGTTATGAAGGTGATGCCATTCATTTCTTTTCGAATGACAATTCAAACATAAATTTGATCTTTACCAAACCATATATACGATAGAAGTTTAGCTTGAGAAATACAATTTTGATTATGCTTTTCAAAAAAAAAACAAATGAAACCGTGTGGATGAATAGAAGAAATCAGGAGAAAAATGGCATATATACATATATAGGATATTTTTCAACTGATAAAGACGGATCAATTACATTTCTGTATAGTTCATCGTACATGCTTCAGTATATTCTAATTAGATTTTTTGAACCCTTATTGAAAATCTTTAATGATTCGCTCAGAACCTATACAGGTCCCTCATATTGGAAACACGTGAAGATGAAACTTCTAGCAAAAAAAGGATTCGATCAGCACAGTCAAAGATACGAGACCGATCTCCTTACTAGATATCTTCCTGAAAATTCTAGAAAGACTCTTTCTTAAACGTTTTCAAAAAGTTTTGGAAGATAGAGGAGTCTTACACAACGCACAATCAGGTTTCAGATCGAATTTTAGACTCTAAACGAGAATTTTGAACATAATTGATCAGATAGCTTCACTTATGAGCACAAGCGCTCCGGTAGCCACAGTTTTCATCGACTTTACCCAGGCTTTCGACCAACTGTGGTGGGAAGGGTGCTTGGGGAAGTTATTGAGAATTAACATTCCAAAAGCATTTGTCGAATGGATAGAGTGGTGGTTAAAGGGGAGAAAGAGATTTATAGAAATGAACAACATTCGCTCTAGGTATTTTAGAATAGAGAGAGGAGGACCGCAAGGATCTTGCATTACCCCAGTCATCTTCCTAGCATACCACTGTGATATGTGGAAGTTCTTAAATCAATCGCTTCCAAACTTCTTTGCTGATGATCTAGCATGTGTAGTAGGAGGACGCATGGGTGTAAAATATACATTACAATGTATTGATCTCGAAAGACGATTAAATAATATTTTTGAAAATCTGGAATACTATGCCGTCCTGGCTTGCCAACCCATTAATTATGAAAAAACTAAACTGATGTGGTCCGCTAGAGCGATAGGGAACCCTAGGTTTGACATCCACGGCAACGAACATAAAATTGAATGGAACAAAGAATTCAGATATCTAGGCTATCATATCTCAAGCAAATTGGGGTGGGGAAAAATGATAAACGTCTACAAAGATAAAATCAAACAAAGAGTAGCCATCGCTAGGAAGTGTATGATCTATGGATCATCATCGAAGGAATTAAGAAGAATCATATTCATCGCTTACGTGCTCCCCCTTTTCGGATGGCTATTTAGTATCTTTCCACTATTTACAGATTGCCAGCGGGATGATCTAGCCCACTTTTACTTTAGCTGTATGAGAAAATGTCTGGGTGATTTAGCTTAGAACGATCTCATATTTGCCTCTCTGGGTGATGAGATATCACTGGAAGGTAGATGCAAGAGTTATTGGAAAAGATATAAGTCCCACTTGTTTAATTCCACGGACGGACTTTTCCTATCCGAACAACACGCTTGGAACACTTGGAGAAGATTATGGCTACAGAAAGAAATAAGAATAAAACATATATATCGTTCAAAAATAATAGTTCCATACACTACTACACTCGAAAAATGCTTAAGGTGGATGGAACGAACCGAAGATGATCACATCCCAATGATTACAAAAGAAGACCTCGACTTATTAGCTTGCCACCCAACATCATTTCTTTAGCCGAAAAGCGTTATAATTATAGGGAATACCACCCATCGTAAGGTTTAAGCGATCAACTCCCTCATCTCTCTTCCAACCATTTCCCGTTCCCACTCCCCAAGTGATCGTCGTAATGGTTGTTGTTGATGCTTTATCGTTGTATCTACTTGTTGTTTCCTCTTCATCTTGTACCTTTCGTATTCACTATTGTGTGATTTCTTTCATCAACTACTCTATCAACGTTTCGTACTCCTAATATATCTCTTGTGGTAGCGTTCTATACTGTCTGCCTTTCTTTTAGTTTGTATTCTGTACTCTCTGCGTCACGTTGTACTCTTGCTTATTGTCATGCCCTACATCCCCTTCCATATTATTCCTTTTTATTTTTCTCTCCTTCTTCCATGTTTCTTGTTTCCCTTCTTTTTTCTCCGTATTTCGTGATACTAGTTCACTTTGTGTTACCATTGTGAGAGGTATTAACAGGGCATGAGGCATTAAATTTTCCACTAGCTCAAAAAAAAAAAAATTACATTTCTGTATTAAACTCGTAGTCAGTCATTATTTAAATGTATAAGTTCTTGATATATGATTTAGATAAACAAGTTATTTATAAAATACTTAGAACATATTAAAAGGAATCTCGAACACTCGCTCACTATGGAGGTTTTTAACAGAACTTTGAATAAAACAACGAAAATGAAATAAATTAATTTCTTATATGAGAATGATTATCATCATCATAAACTAATGTCAACGCTAAAATATAAAGCAGATGATCATTTTTTCAATAACTTTTGATAGAAACATGCGGTTTTCATTATTGGAAACAAAAAAAATCTCTCTTTGCGTTTTCTTAAACAAAATCCTATGTTTTTCATGGTGTAGTTTAACAAAAATCCTTCATTAAGACTTTATTTACCAGAGCTTTCTTTCCAAAATCTGTTTGTGTTGATGGTTCCGAAGGCGTGACATCATCATCTTCGCCTACTGTACCATTGATATTTGGCGATGATCGTTTTTGTTGATATTCAATTTGATTATTTACCTTTGGAGAAAAGCAAAAAAAACACAAAGTTCAATACTCGAATCAACATATACAAATAATAAGAACTTACTTCACTAGGTCCAGAAGGTGTTATTACAGGTTGATTTCGATTAGATGTTGTTAATGGTGATAACGGTGTAGTTGTATTTGTCATTGATGAAAATAAAGATTGTCTTGTTGATAAACCAATACTACCTGAAGATGGAGATTTACGTCAAGATTCCATTATTCGAGTACTATCCATTAAAAGTAGATTTATTTGTTCATCAGTTAAAGACATTCTATAATGTTAACAAAAAAAAAAAACCTACGAACGATAAGAAATGAATTATTGATATATGTTTACCTATGTTTTTCTTCTGAATCTAAATTAACACCAACTCTAAATGCACTGATTCCTAGTACATCTTCACCATTCTCAGAACCATGTGGAATACTGATCGAAGCTAAAATAAAAAAAACAACAGAAATAACAAGTTTCAATTTGATCTTTTATTTTTTTTCTTGCAATAGAATTTGAAACATACGTAGACGATAATCATGTCGGTGTGGTAGTGATGGTGGAGAAGTTTGTTCTTGTCGTTGTATATTTTGTTGATCATCTTCGGTCATTAAATTCCAAATACAGTATGTTAATGTTCTATATAAACATGAAAAACAAAACAAAATATCCATTGAGCTTTAAAGAGCAAAAAAAAGATTTTCCTTGTTATAAGTATTATAATAACAATGTTTAGATGAAATAGTTTTTTTTTTAATATAAAAAAAAACTAAAGAAAATTTGATTATAATAAATTCATGCTTGAAATAAAATTCTTTAACATACCTAAATCCAAAAATTATTATCATCAATAATAAATGCATACATTTGATTAATAATAAATATAAATTTTTAATTATATCCTTAAATGTCATTTGTCGAAGTTGATTATAAGTATTATAAATTGTTGATGGATGAAGTAAATGAAAAAGATATTTTATACTCGATCAAGAATATGATAGAGCTAATTTCATAGGTTTACATGTTGGTGGATGAACAATATTTGATTCAATATTTGAAGATTTTGCTCTTCGATATGTTTGATCATCTTCTTCACCACTGATAGCAACTGCATGTTGCATCTAAATTAGAAAATCAAACAATAGAAATTATCAAGTTTTCTATAAAAAATTTCTATTACAAAAAAAAATCCAGTAAGTCTAAATGATTTTATAAAGATAAGATTCAACTAAAATTCCTATAAAGTATTTTTCAAATCGATTAATCATGATATTTACTCGAAAAGAAAATTCCGTATTGAAAAAAGATACAATATTTTTCAAGTGATTGCGTCCAGGAACACCAGAAAAAATTGATTTTCGAATTTCGATTCGAAACGTCTCACAGTCTTAATGAGAATAGGTTATTATGGCAGTTTCAAATCTTTTTGTTGTTCCGATTCCAAGATATGACTATGATAAAAGCATGTCTTTTATATCACTCATATATACTAACAGATTCCATGTTTTTATTTTAGGATAGCAGATCCAAAAAGATCGGAAACTTTTACAATAAACAATGTTCATTCAGGTCTGTCACTATGCGAAGCCATAAGTGAAAAGTCGAAAACTAGTTTTCTTGAAAGAGCATGACTAGAATTTTCGGATCCGGATTCAGATTCAGCTGATTAAAATTTGTCGGGCCCGGACCCAACCCAGACCTGGATATGTGTCAAAATGGGCGAAAGAAAAAATGCCGACACATAAAATGTCGATCATATAAAAATGGTGAAAAAATATATTTTCCTGGAAAATGTCTTGGATGCCAGTAAGTGACTCTATCAAGCAGTAAGATGTAGAATTCAAGATTAGGGATGAAGCGAGAACTGATATCCACATCCACATCCTACCCACATAAAGAATCATATAGCTCTATTATTAGTTCTGTGCCTGAATATTTTTGATCCACTATTATTTTTGTTGGTCTACTTAAACAGGAATTATTTTTCTGTATACAGTAAAATATCTTCATTCCACTGGTCGAAAACGTTGAAGTATACTTTTTTTGACAAATCCATATGATTCCAAGGGTTTTTTTGCTACAGACTGTTTTGCTATTTTTTCTTTCAGTCAATTTAATGCCACTCCGGACCCGATGAGCTCCAGTCACGACATTGAGTTAAAAAGTACCATAAAAATACAATGTCTCCATAGTAATAAACTAAGAGTCCGAGTTCATTTCAGAATATTCATAGCTTATTAAAACTTGCATGATGCGTAAAGCGCCAATTCAAAAGCGACTAAGGCAGTAAGAAACTTCTTTCGTTAACATAGGATAGATTTGCTAATATCGCTTGCTATTTTATTCTTTTGCTTGACTTTAAAAAAAGTCAAGTAAATCATATTGTTTAGAGAACCTTTACGATGAGATTAGATTGTGGAATATATTGTAGTTACAAAATTAATGATAAACAAATATTCAAAATTAAACATAAATAATCCTTTATTGGAGTTTTTTTGTTTTTTTAGAATTGATAATTGATTTTAATGAATTAAAAATTTCATAACAAAATTAAATTCTTCATGATATACATTACATTCTATTGAATAAAAGTTATTAACACAAGCACGAAGAAAACATGATATAATTGCTGTTACTATTGTTTTATGAGATACATTTCTTAGTATTCATATGATAATATTACTTCAAAAATAGTATCTTCACAAAAGTTAATAAATTGTTCTAATTTTTCTTTATCATCTGTTTCATTAATAACTAAATGTAAAAATGTTTTTTTCGATTCCTAAAATGAAATTTAATATTATTGCAAAAATGATTGTGTTTTGTTTTTTCTTATCTAAATAAACAAACTTTAATATGTGGTGTTATTCCATTGTTCAATATTTAATTCAGTTATTTCAAAATAAACACGTTCAATATAATCAGCACCACCTTTTATTTCAATTCTATCAAGATGATCTTGAAAATATGATAGAAAACTTTTTCCTTTATCCATTAAACGTTGTAAACGTATATCATGTGGCATATGTTCAGATAAATTTGTTAATAAAATAGCCATATTAAAACCAATATCTCTAGCTAGATTATGAAAACGTTCTGTAAATTCCATAAAATCAATTTTTCCATCTTGATTTATATCAACACAATTTAATATATAATCTATATCTTGACTAAATAAAAAAATTAAAATACTTTTTTGTTTTGTTTTTTTTCTAATTAATAATTTTACTTTGTATAGACTTTTTGTGTTTCCATAGCTCGACGAAATTCTTTTGGAGAAATAAATCCATCTTTATTTATATCATATTCTTGAAAAGCTTCAGATGTTATTAAATCTTTTATTTTAAGAAATATATCAAAAAAATTCTAATAATAATTCAACATTAACTTGTGATTCAATTAATGTATCAACCATTTGTTTACCAACTAAGATAAATAGACACTAGAAAAAACAAAAAAATTTACTTGATCCATTAAGAACATTGCCTAAAAATGAAAGAATAAGATTAAATATTAATTTAAAAAAAGAAAAAACAAAAATTATATTGAATACCTTCAAGCATTGATAATAACATAATAATCATATCTTTTTGTAATTTCATAAATTCATGTAATAATTCAATTTGTGTTGGATCCTAGATAATGAAAAAATTTTATAAAAAGAAAGATTCATCGATGAAATTTTACTTGAGATAATTCTCTTTGCATATGTGCAAAAATATAGAAAAATCCAGCAATTGCATCCCACAAACGACTATTTGCTAATGCTAATTGATTTTGTGAACATGGACCCTAGAAAAATAATTCAATTGGATATTTAAAAAAAATTTAAAACTAATGAACTGAGTAAGGATTCGAACGCCCTAGTTTAGAATATTTTCGCTGGACAAAAGGATCGATCTACTGAGTGATCAATTTATATTAGGGAATTAGGTACAAGAGAATGGTATAGGGTATAACTAAAAATTATAGACTGTCTTTTATTTTTCAACAAAGATGAATAACTAGGTCAAATATAAACGGTAATTTGAATAGTCATTGAAATTCTCTATCGAATATACAATAGGGATCAAAATTTTAAAAGAAATTTTATGAAGAGAGTTTTCCAGAGAACTAGTCCACTGAAAGTTCATGTCCTATAGAAGTTTAGCAAAAGTATTGTTAAATATAGTCATTTGAAAGAGTAACAAATTCTGAGCAAAATGACGGGTCACCTAACTCTCGATGATGTTTCGTTGCAAAGTTATAAGCATCAGAAAAACTCAAAAGATTGCCTAATTTATCACTTTTCAACGAAACATCGTGGAGAGCTAGGCGACCCTTCATTTTGTTCAGAATTTTTCTCGCTTTCATATGAGTGTATTTTAGAATATTTTTCTCAGGACATGAAATTCTAGTGAACGGATTTTCTGGAAAACTCTCTTCACAAAAGTTCTTTTGAAATTTTGATCCAAAGGTGTATTCGATAGAGAATATTAATGGCTAATCAAATCACTATTTAGATTTGACCTAACTATTCGTCTCTGTTGAAAAATTTCAAAAATAGAATGGAAAAGAATCTATAATTTTGTTATACCTTATATCTCGAATAGATCTGCTGAAGAATTATTTTGATGTTAAGAATTTTCTATGACAATCCCCTATGATAAAATAGTCTTTTGAGAATAAATTCCACTGGAGAGAAAAAAGTCAGTCCTACGATTAATTAATTTATATTGAGATGTATTTAGATAAATCTTATAAAAGACACCATATTTTCATAATATACAATATACAAAAAAAAATAACTCATAGTAGCCCATCTCGAGATGATGTTTATTTATTGAGTAATAGAACAGTTTGATTGTCCAAATCTTTATTTTTGAGCTATCGCGAAAGTTTACTGAATTGTTCAACAAAAAAGTTTTGATCAGGTAAATCTCCAGTAAAATTTCGATTATCTCAAGAACGAAAGTCCGGAAAACCAAACTATCCTGTTATGTATCAAGTGAACATCATCTCGGTCGAACAACGATTTGATCTCTGGAGAGATTGTCTCGTCACTAGGACATATTCTTGTAATTTTATATAATTTTTTCATATATTTAAAAATAGACTAAGAAAAAAACAACTACATAATGATGATCTTTTTTTTTTGACATATCAAACCTGAATATATTCTGTTAATGTATTAAAAACTTGTTTAGCAACAATAATAACTCGACAAAGATTTTCTTTTCCATATGCATCAATTGTTTCTTTGCCTGAATAATGCCAATAAAAATCCATTAATGATTCCTAAATTAATAAAAATATTCTATAAAGTTCTTTTCTTTTTTTTTCTTCTCCTTTTTTGTTACTTGTGAACTAAGTAAATAATCAACAGTACAAATAATAATATTCACATTTGTACTACTTCCAATTTGTAAACGAAGATAATTTTGAAATTCAAGATTATGTCCTTCACATAAAAGTTGACAAAAACGAAAAAGTGATATTATAAAATCAGCATCATGTAAATTTTTTTCTCCAGCCATTTCTTTCGAACCAACACCTACAAAAAAAAAGAAAAACTTTTAATATAATCATAATAAATCATAAATTAACATACCAAGTACTTCAGCTTTAATACAACGTTCAAATGTATCAAGATCAAATACACTACAATTAGCCATTAATGTTGCTAATGAAGTAAAATATTCAACATCTTTTGTTTCTTTTAAATAATCTAACATTCGCTAAAATCAATTCAATATTAATAATAACAACATATAAAATTAAAATTTACTTTTTGAACTTCTCGATTACCACCATGTAATAATGATATATCAAGTTGTAATGTTCGTCAAAGCATTTCATTGTTTTTACCTTTATTTAGAATTTAAATATATTTAAAAAAATGATAAATTAATAAAAATACCTTTGCTTGCACTTATGTATAATAATACAGTTTCAGCAGCACCTCAACTAGCTACTCGATTTTGTTCATAGAGTAATTTTTGTTTTTCCATTTCTTGTTCCTTAATATATATATGTATACAAATATTAATTGATTACTTTTTTTAAAGGATTTTTTTACCTGAAATGATTTGACTTCTTCCGCTCCTTCATCATCATCGTCATCAGCAATAACACAACTCTTTTTAAAAAAAATCAAATATATATATATACAATGGCTTTCAAAATTCTTCGATCAGATCTAATTTCTGAAATAGAAAAAAAAAGAGATCCACAGTGTAACGGCGGATGACCGTTATGCTTCACCTATTATATATTTTCTCTCACTTTGTATCGTGACCTCTTCACCTAGCACTGACCTTCTATATCTGTCTTTGTTCTATCATGTGTGACCGTTCCTTCTAATATATAAGGCATGTTCAATAAAGCGAAAGGGACAGTTGTGAGAGTGCAGATGACACAACACACCATCGTGCCGAAAGTCATAGGCAGTCACTCTCATAATTCGTCACACACAGTTATGTAGAACAGAAAGAATTAAAAATATGAATTTTTCTTTCGTCAAATTATGTGCAAAACCGAATAATAATATTCTGTAATCCGGCTTATTCTGTCTCTTTCCTGATATATATGTGAAATATATGATATAGATAAAGAGTTCTTTATTCAACAATATATTAATAACAAAAAGAAAACAACAAAAAAACACAACAAAAAAAAAAAGATCAAAAATGATCTTGACAAGAACATTGTCCATTTTTATGAAAATGATGGATGCGATTAGCATCCCTAATGATGATGTCACGTTGCCGAGCTTTAGCCACCAGTTTTGTATATTCATCTAAAAATAAAAGATATATATATATATATACTTAAAAGAACGATCGAGATGAATAATTGTAACTTACGACAATCACCACAAATACGAAGATTTTTGGTGATTTGAATAAAATCTGGAACAGGTCTTTGAATAAAATTAAAGGCTAAAGCCAATCTTTCACTATGACCACCTAAAGCTGATTCAATTGTTTCTTCTTCCCGTAGTTCACGAGTAACCCAGGAAGAATCGCACTTGTAACCAAGTTTTATCACTTCAGATGTCATTCGATTAACTTCATCATGAATTTCGGCTAATTGAGGATGAGAATTATCATTAGCCAAAAATGCCTAGAAAACAAAACAAACTTTCCTCATTTTTTAATGTTTAATAGAAATACTTTACCACAATTTCACCACTTCCATCAGTCCATGATAAACCTGCTTTGACTTTCTTTCCTAATTCTTTTATTTGACTTAATCGAAATTCTTTTGCTTGTTGATGTTCACCAACAGATGAATATAGGTTCGATACAAGAATTACACTTGATGTAAGACCTTCTTTTTCATCAGGAAACAAAGATTTCATTCGATTATAGATCTTCTCAGATAATTTTTTATTCCGATTATTACGTACACCAGATAATAAACACGCTAAAATTATAGAAAATAAATAAATACACAATACATCAATATAATATTATGAAAAGGACTTACAATACATGATAAAACTTGGTGAATTTGTCTTTTCATATTCATCTATCAATTTTTCTGCTTCATCAAATAAAAACAAACGACTTAAACAATCAGTCTTAAATATAATATAAAATAATTACAACTAATCTAATATAATAAATAAAATATTAGAAAAACAAACCATAGCAGTTACGATTTTTTCTGTTTTCAAAGGAATTTCATTGAAGATATTTCGAGCTTGATCAAGAAGACCTGAATGAGAACATGCATTTAATACACAAATATGTGTAATTTCATTTTGCAATTCATTCGGCATTTTTCTATATAATTCAATAGCTTCAAGACCCATTCCATTAAGTCCAAATCCACTAACTTAAAAACAAAAAATTATATAATATTTAAAACAAACAAGAAATAAAAATAAATAAAATTACTCATTGCATTGTATATCATTATATCCTGATTGTGAACTGATTTAAATATATTTTGTGCCTTTTCAATAGAACCACATTTACTCTATATGACAAAACAAACAAGTAGTTAATAAAATGGACTAGTCAATGATAATCAATAATCAATACTTACCCACATATGAATCAATGAAGTTTGTATTTGTTTCAGATTTTGAATATGCAAAGGAATTTGATCAATAATGTACTGACATTCTCGAATCATACCAATTTTTGAACATGTACCAATAAGTATATTACATGCGTGCTCATCCAGAACAACACCTTGTTGTTTCATTTCTTCCAAAATTTTAAAGCATTTCCATGGTTTACTATTGATGTTGTAACCATTCATTAGAGCACCATAACTAATAATATTTTTCTTCTTGATTGAATCAAATATGCGTTCAGCACTTTGAACATCACCAAATTTCATTAACATATCTATTGCTGAATTTAATAGAATATTATTATTTCGATAATCATTAGGCATATTATCAAGAAGTTTTTTTCCAATTTTCATTGCTCGATCATTAGCAAGTTTAGCACATGCATTAAAAACAA
>CAJNOL010002283.1:21810-42068 GCA_905250125.1 Rotaria sordida | reverse complement strand
ATTGATAGAAGAAATGACCAAGGTTGTTTAATATTATGATGATGATGATGACGTAATAGTGATAATAGAGGATAGTTCTTTATATTGGTATGTTCATGCATTTGATTGACAATATCTAATGTTGTTATACGAGCAAATATTTGAAGATAGACAGAAAAACATCGAAGAAAATTTTCGCATATACATTGAATAAAGTAAAGTTCGATTGATGATGCACGAAAATAAGATTTTATTGTTGAATGAAAGAAAAATGAACGAAATGGCCACCAAATTAAACGTGGTAATAGAGTAATACCTACAAAAGAAAAAATGTATATTTCAATGTTTAATATTGATTTGATTATAGATAAAATTAGAATAGATTTATGTTTATATAAGAAATTAACGATTGTTTAGAAATTCGATTATGTATGATTGACTTAGAAACGAATGAACTTGATTTGTCATTTTCATTCTAAATGTGATCTTTTCGTAATAAACATATTCTTATGAGATCGAACAAGGTTAAAGAAATATAAATGTCTTATAGATAATTCTTATCGATCTTGTGATTATTTCTTTTCTTTTTTTTTTTTATAGACTATAACATATTATTTGATATATCACGAATAATCAAATCAATGACTGCGGAGACGTTGAATATTATGTATTTACAGTTTGATAACACTAGACGACTGTTCAAAATTTTATGATGATATCAAAAGTACAAGAGTAATAGTTAATTATTTTAACTGACTTTTGATTATAAAATTCTCTCTGAAAAGATAAAAGAAAAAGCTATTTTTCTATCATAATAATGGATGGGACAAAAGTTTTACATTAATCTTATTTTTGATATAACTCTGCGATGTAATGTTGTGGAGACTTGATGGTTTTTTTTTTTTTGTTAGAAAGAACAAAGTGTCTAGTGCAAAAATATAGAACAGAATTTGGTTGGAAATGTTTTTCGAAGCTCACAAAAGGCACTGAAAGACTATTCCGTAACTTTGATTATTTTTTTTTAATCCGAAAATATTTGTCTAAGCTGTTTCATTATCTACTTTCGAGTACCATCTATATACAATTGTTCACTACAACGAATGCTTATATTTAGTATTAAAATAATTGATATAGCATACAAGAGAATGAACAGAAGACAATTTGATTTAAGTTAAAATTAATTGTTCGAATTTGACTTTTTAATACGAAAATAAACTTTTGTTTGAATATCTGACAGGGAAGCTGTGTCCTATTCCAAATAATATCGATTGGTAGAAGACTCAATAAACTTTCTTTTTCATATAAAATATATAGCTTCTGACAATCTCTCTCTCTCGGAGTAGAGTTTATCTTTTCGACAGATGTTGACAGTGATGAAAAATCCGTGACTTAGATGATATCTTAAAAGCGTTCGTTTCGATCGTTATAAAACATGTAGAAAATCTCTTTTTGTGCAGTAATAATGCTCGATCCTTACATAATAAAATATGGATTAGATGAATAAAAAGATAATCTGTCTAATTATAGGAAGTATTTTCTAAGGTCAAAAAAGTTACGAAATAGTTTTTCAGTGCCTTTTGTGAGCTTCGAAAAACATTTCCAAACAAATTCTTTTATATATTTTTGCACTAGACACTTTGTTCTTTCTAACAAAAAAACAAACATCAAGTGCCCATGACATTGCATCGCTGAATTATATCAAAAGCAAAATTAATGCAAAACTTTTGCTCCACCCGTTAATGTTTTCATTAATCAGATTTAAATATTTGTTATGCTGTAGAACAGCCGAAAGAAAATATATCGAAAATTTCAACTAACAAAACATTCTTTATTTTTGGTATAATACTAACATTATATCATAGATCATACACAAGTCAAGAGATAAAAAAGAAACAAATAATATAATGTCATTTTTTCTGTTTAGTAATTGTAAATGACAAACCATCTAAATATTTCATTACGCTTATAAAATCATTATAATATTGTTCATCAAGATTATCTATACGACATTGAGTAGTAGTTGTTTTGGTTTATTGTACTCTTATACCTAAATCTAAAGGGTGGGTGTCAGTGTAGCATTTTGATGAGAAGAAGAACCAAATCCACACTCACACTAGAGTACTGCACAGGTACAAATTTTCGTACACGTATCCAACTCGAACAGAAATTATTTGTCCGCACTCTACTCATGCTCATACCCGATCCCTGAGTGGCATTACTCTCACACATCGCTGATAGTTGAACAGAACGACCAATCAACTATGTAACCAAGGATATCGCTATTGAATAGCAATATTAAAAATACATATTTTCAAATTTTTTATGAATCGTACTATTAAAAATGAAGATTGTATTGGCTACAAATCATTACCTTTTCAGACCTGTACTCAGGTACGGGCATTCGATTTACGGGTTGCAGTACGCTAATCCATACCTCATTAATTTTTTCAATATTTTTGTAGTTACGACATTTTACCCGTCCGATATTTTTCCTTTTGTTTGGTCTTTCTATGACCGACCAAATATTTGATAAGCAAAAAAATATACTACTCGATTATCATCTTTGCATATACAAAAAACTTAATAAAAATGTTTTTTTTTGTGTCTCTATTTATGATAGAGTTTCGAATACAATTCATAAAACAAAATGAAAATTTTGCATATTATAAAATAGCAAGATTAATTTAACTTTAGCCAAGAAAAAGAAATATAATATTGCTAGATGCAAAAGAGAAAATAATTTTGTCATTTGATTTAAAATAATTGTTTTGTTCAAATCTTATGCTCATATAACAATCAATTTCTATCATACGTTACAGTGTCCGACACGGGTTACTTTTTTTGTGATCCGACCCGACCCGAGCATGACCTGACCTGCCCTGACTTGACCCGACCCGAGGTGAGGGATAGTTTTTGGCCAATCAAAGTGAGTTTTTTTTCAGACATTGATAATCTTCTCAGTAAATCGATACATATTCTATAGGTATTCGAAATAAAGAAATGATTATCTCATCTAAAATTGCTGCTTTTCTTATGTGAAGTTCGGAATTCGTAAATCTTTCGTGACCCGACCCGACCTGATTCGAGGTCAAATATGTTTTTTCGTGACCCGATCCGACCCGAGTCGGACACTGATACTTTATAAAGTTTCAAAAATTCTCTTGATAATATTAAAATTGATTTATGAATTACACATCTAGAATTTTTATGGCTATAATTTAAGTGATCAGTAAAATAGATCAAATGATTAGTAAGCTAAATAATTATAATACCAGTATATTAAATGATTTACTAGTAAATATTGCAAACCAGCAGCAGCAGCAAAACCAGTGCCGATCGGTCAGAGAATAAAATGAAGTAGACCAGCAATACCAAATCTGTTTTGCTAGTGCAATAATTCAATTTTTATTTTCTTATTCATTCACTCTTTGAATTTATTTTTCTTATCCTAAATTATACTTTTTACTTATAAAACTTATTTTTCTACTGATAAAATCTGTAATTTTTTTCTATTAAACAATATATAGAAAACTAATCCATTTTCTTATTATTTATTGGTAATTTAGGTACTGATCATTAAATCTATTTTACTGATCAAATATTTTGTTATCAATTTTTATTAGAGATCAGTGAATAATTGACTACTAATTCTTTTTTACACTTAACTATTATAATTCAATGAAATGAAACGAAAATATAGTCATTTTTGTTTTTGGCATTTATTATCACTTACCAAATTCATAAATCAATCGTGATAGAATACCACTAAAAAAAGCTTTTAATCCTTCATATTTATAAATTAATTTAATATTTTTTTGTAAATTCCACGAACTATAAATTAAATCTTGATTAAGATGAAAATGTTTATAAGAAATAAATAATCTTTGCATTAGAATTTTTATAGATATAATATAAAAAATATGTGAAATAATAACACCAATAAATTTCCAATATAAAGCATTAATAATCCATCGTATATAATTTGATTCTATTAATTGTTTAGCACGATAACGAATATTATTTAAAGATTTTTCTTCTTTTGTTTTAAATGATATTCGATAAACATGAACAAGTGATGAAAAATAAGTTAATAAAAAATAAGAAATATACATTGTTAAAAATGATTGAATAAATGGTGATAAATCATGTTCATATATATACATTTTAGTATATTTTATTAAATTTGGATAAAAAATTTTCTTAGATAAATTTTTATTTGTTTTAAATAAAAAATTAAATAATTGTTGAAAAATATTTTCAGATTTAATTAATGAAGAAATATAAATATAAGATTTCAAATATTCTATTATCTTATATAAATATGATTCATATGAATTAATTTGAAGATATTCGCCATGATATGGTTCATGACCTATATGGATAAAATGTCGACAAATATTAAATGGATGAAATAAAATAGGTATGAGAAATAAATTAGTAAATACTATTAAACTTAATAAAAACATATCTTTTGTGTGTGTATTAAAACTTAAAGAACAAAAGAAAAAAAAAATAACAATAACAAAATGACATACAAAATATTCTTGCGCTAATATTTAGTTCGAATTTATTTAACAATAAATTATATTTTAAGGAAGCTCACTCTCTAAAATGAAAATTTTTTTTTTGAGCATCCAATCATGATGAAATTTCCAGTGGAGGTGTATCTTGAGTTACACAGCTCACAATAAAAATTTCAGATCGATGCATTGAGTCTACGAAGAGTTAGCAAAAGGTTATAGGTCAAAATTTAGGTTTCCGTGCGCTCCAAATTTCTCCATCATTTCGAAGGCTAGAAAGTTTGAGGTGGTTTTAAAATGTAGTCGATTGTGGTGCTACAACTTAACACGGTCCGATTTTTCGATTCTCTTCTAGCTTGTGTTTTTAGAAAAATTTCTCTGATGAAATATGAAAAAGCCGATGGGGATAGGTTCAGAAAAGTTGGTTTTTTATAAAAATTAATGAGGAAATCGAAAAATCCGACTCTGTTAAGTTGTAGAACTAATTTTTGCCTTCATTTTAACATCAAGCCCAGCTTTCTAGCGTTTAAAATGGCGGAGAAATCTGGGACGCACGAAAACATAAAAATAAAAAATCCTATTTTGAGAAAAAGCCTTATCTTCTTCTATGAGCGGTTCAGAAAAGCTTGTGCAATATCCTTAAATCTCATCATAAAATCAATAAACTATAGTGCATTCGAAAGTAGACACTTAGCTCTGTCTAATGAGCTATAAATCACGAAATCAACAAATTTGACCAAAATTGACATTTTTTGAGGGGGGGGGAGGAGGGAGGGGGAGGCTTCCTTAAATAACATAGATATTTTTATTGATTCCACAGAATAGATAAATATATTATAGTAAGCAAGAGAAATATCATATTAGAATACGTATTAGTATTTATTAATACTAATGCTAATTAGATACCTCTAATAAATAATAATGAATATATACCATTTCTATTTATTGAAATGATCTTGTTTTTAAATGAGAATATTCACCTTGTATAATTTTTTGTAATTTGACCTATACAAAATGTTTGTGTGACATTGTCCTCTATATATTATTTGTATGAAATATTAGGTATAAACAAACTGTTATCGTCAATATTCCAAGTTAAAATCTAATTTAATGCAAGTCAGAGAGTAAGGTTATGCGTAGTGTAAGGACAAATATTTCATTGATCTGTCGTCGATCGTTTACATGTCATCACCAAATTTAGCAAAAAAAGAAACCACAAGAGCCTAACATGTCCATCATGTCATCAACACTGATAAAGCTTATTATGTCAAAGCAAATAAAAACTATTTGACAGTGTAGGCTGATTATTCAATTAAAGTTTACTACAGAGACTAATAGTTATAAAAATTAAAACTATTCTTAACAAGTTTGTGAACTTGTTTGAATTAAATTTAATATTTTTGAATAACATTAGAATGTTAATCTATATCTTTCAAATTTCATCTATACATACATGAAGTATATCCTTGATGGAAAATGATTGATGGGATCAATTGCTATGATTGTTTCAAGCGCAACTGATACATGTAATGATTGATTAAATAGCTGTATATAGAGTTATGTAAATAGACTTTGGATTGGTCTTAAAAAGAATATACTATTAGCATTATTTTATGATAGTTAGGTTAGGTTGTTTAAATAATATTAATGAATAATTAAGAAATTCTATTTTCATTTTGGATAATGAAAGAGAATTAGTTGAATTATAAATTAGAGTATAATGTATTGTTTAGTTGTTTTTTGTTTTTGTTAAAATTTCATATTAATAATTAATAGAAAAATCAATACAAATAATAGTTAATTGAATTTTTCTATTTGTTACATTTGCCACTGATTGTAGGAGGCTTTTATCATCTGTATTTGTATCCATAATTCATTTATTTAATCTTGAATATACTTTTTGTTGTATTCTATATATATATATTACAGTTTGTTTCTTCTACTTATATATGTTGACATAAAAATAAATTAGTATATTTTTTTATTATGTTAGACATTCGTATTGTATTTGAAAGCTAAATAGAATATAACTATTTAGTTATACTTCTTCTATGATAAAACAATAATACAAAAATATATGAAATAACTATTGAATAGAGAAAAAAATAACAATAAATATTCTTTGCAGTCTATTTGTTTGTTCATACTGTAAATAAACGATATAGATTCATTGTATTTAGTTTTTATTCTACGTCTGAAGAATGTATCAACTACTTGTTTTGTACATTTCCATAAATACCGTATATAGAAGAAAGATCTGTCGATAAAGTTTTTTTTTTCTTCTTTTTCTACTTGTAAGTTTTTTCTAGCTAATCATTACTATCGTTATATAATCAGTGTTGAAGTTTCTGCTACATTTGATCATCGACATAGCAAGAAAAAAGAAAAACGAGTGAATTATTATTGTTCGTCTAGAAAATACTAGTTCCAATTTTGGATATCTATCCAGTTTAGTTTAGCCAACCAACGGAAGTATATTTATGTATTTAGTAAGATAGAGAGAAAAAAAACCTAAGAGAGAAAATAGATCTATTTCTTCTCAATAAACGTTTTTTTTTTCTCTCTACTACTAAACAAGAAACTATATAAATACTTGGTATTTAACAAAACAAGTGTTTCGCATAAGTCGAACTACGAGCGCTGCATATATCAAGTTGACAAAGATTTATCAGTAAGCTTTAAAAAATAAAAAATAATAATATATATTATCAATTCTATTGTATTGAATAGAATTCTTCAAAAACAATAATGTCAATCGAAGGGTAAGATTTATATTAGAAAATGAGATAGTATAATAATTGTTTTTTTTTTGTTTTGTTTTCTTTAAAGTCTTATCTACGATCCCAATGATCCAGAATTAAAAGAAACACTCACATTCTTAGCTCTACCAACTGAAGAACGTATCAAACTTCAAGCTCAACCATTCGATGGTAAAAAACAATGTTGGGCACCCGATGCAAAAGAGTCATTCGTTCCTGCCGAAATTACTGACACAAAAGGTGAACAAGTAACAGTCAAAACATCTAAAGGAGAGGTATGTAAATTCACAAAAAAAAAAAAAAAAATTTATGAAAAAACAAATATTTATGGTTTGCTTTTTTTTATTTAGAGTCTTACACTTAAAAAGGATGATGTTCAACAGATGAATCCACCTAAATTTACTTGCTGTGATGATATGGCTAATTTAACTTATTTGAATGATGCTTCTGTCTTACATAATTTACGTGATCGTTATGGTCGATGGCTCATTTATGTAAGTTTATTAATTTTATTGTTAATATTTTTATTTTTAAGATATTCTTTGGTGTTTTTTTATTTAGACCTATTCAGGTTTATTTTGTGTTGCCATCAATCCATACAAACGTTTACCAATTTATACCTTGAAGACAGTACTTATGTATCGTGGCAAAAAACGTACTGAAGTACCACCACATTTATATGCTATTTCTGATAATGCATATTCAAATATGCTTCGTGGTAAGTAAACAAAAAAAAAATATATATATATATATATTAAATATCTTTTTTTGTTTCAAATGATAATATCATATGAGCAATAGAGAAAATTAATGATAATTTCTATACCTAAAATTCTCGACTCAGTATCATAGATTGTTTTACGTATTCTCGTACAGACTGTGTAGGAGAGAAGACAGTTAGATTATCTACCACCTATCAACAACAACAACAGCAAACACTATTTCAACACTATAAGAGGACAACCACTAGAAAAAATAAATGGAAATATATGAAAGAAGAAATAAGAGCTAAAAAAAGCATCTCCTTAAATGGTCCGATATGTAATCACTGGTACTAGTACACCCAAATTTATGTTTATCAACAACGATATAAATTTATTAATGAGAAGAGTTTGTTGACTGTTGATGTCAAGTTGATTGACAAGGACTAATTATCTTCATGATAAGTGTTTCATAGAAAGCAATAAAACAAAACAAAACAAAACAAAAATAATAATAATTATATCATAGAATTTAAATCAAAATAAAATAAAATAAATATTGAAAAATGATAATTAAATATATTAATAAAATATAAAAGCTAATTGAAAAAAAGAAATAAAACAAAACTTAAATATTGAATAACATCGATTCATTTTATTTAGAACGTGAAAATCAATCAATGTTAATCACAGGTGAATCAGGTGCTGGTAAGACAGAAAATACGAAAAAAGTCATTCAATATTTTGCATTGGTCGCTGCTGCTAGTACAAAAAAAGAAGAAGATGGCAAAGTAATATATTTTAAATTTACTTTTAATACTCATTACTCTATATATTCATCTTTCTTTCTAATAATAAGATACACCTTTAAGAATGATATAATTCTTTTTAAATTGTTACTTGAAATTCATTGAACCACACAATGTTAATACAGAAACAATATTTTGAAATATTGAGCTTAGTTAAGTTATAGCAGCAAGTCTTAACTGTATTTTAAAACCAACATAAACACTGTATCATTAGATTTGTTGAAAAAATCTTTATCACGCAAAGATCTACTTTTTCAGCTAGATAAAAAATAGGTTTCCGATAGGAGAGAGAGTGAATAGGCCTTCAAGGTATTTTTTTTTTCATGATCGTAATCAATCTAATCACAACTTTGTCCTAATTCACTCTACGCTACCATCTGTCTTTCGTCTTTGATGAAAAAACACGCATTTATAAATATATGTTTACCAAATATTTTTCTTATTATAGAAATCAATGACTCTCGAAGATCAAATTGTTCAATCGAATCCTGTACTCGAAGCATTTGGTAATGCTAAAACAACTCGTAATAATAACTCATCTCGATTCGTAAGTTAAAACAAAAGAATTTTATATTCAATTATTGCATGTTTTTTCTCATAACTGTTTTAACATGATTTTATTTACGTATCTTAAAATATGTGAAAATAATTTATACATATTTGAAATAATCTATCAATCCACAGAATAGCATCATGTCAATAGTAACACACTTAAAATAAATTGAATAATACAAAAAAAAAAAAAATTAAACGAAATCTTCTTCTATAAATCAATTGTTATGTTAACAGATTGTTCTTGCATGTTTATCGTAATTATTATTTTGTATAAAATAAATTTTCTATTATAAGCATGTATGATTTATTTGTTATTTAATGATAAAATAGAACAATAGACATCTATTTTTTTTCTTTCAGGGTAAATTTATTCGAATTCACTTTGGTAGTTCAGGCAAAATTGCTGGTGCTGATATTGAAGTATATTTACTTGAAAAAGCTCGTGTCATCTTTCAGGTATGAATAATTATTATAGAAAAAATTATATTGAAAATTATTATTATTATAACTCTTTTTTTATTTCTTTTTTTAGCAACCAGGTAATTTGAAATTTTATCTTTCATTTTTTTTTTTCTAAATTAATTAATTATTCATTGTAGCTGAACGTACCTATCATATTTTCTATCAATTATGTTCAAATGCTTTTCCGCAATATCATAGTAAGATGATTTTGTAAACAAAATTTTCAACTATAAATTGAAAAATATTCATTTTTCAGAGGAATGTCTTATTGTTAATGATCCATCAAAATATCATAGTATATCTCAAGGTGTTTTGTCAATTGATGGTCTTGATGATGCTGAAGAAATGAAACTTACTGATGAAGCTTTTGATATTCTTGGTTTTACTCAGGTTTGTTTAGAATTTAATGATAAATTAAAAAGAAGAATTATCGTTTCTTTTTTTCAAATAATAGGAAGAAAAACTTAATTTGTACAAATGTACAGCAGCTATTATGCATTTTAGTAATTCTCAATGGAAACAACGACCTCGTGAAGAACAAGCTGAAGCTGATACTACAGAAGATTGTGAGAAGGTAGCACACCTTCTCGGTATTGAAGCAGCCGAACTTATCAAAGGTTTACTCAAACCACGTATTAAGGTAAAATATTGTTTTTGTTTTTTACTTTTATTAATTTAATAGTAAATTTACATATAGGTCGGTAATGAATATGTTAACAAAGGACAAAATAAAGATCAAGTTGTTAACTCAATTGGTGCTCTTTCAAAATCGGTATATTCTTTAAATTATATCTTAAAATAACTAATTTTATTTGTCTTTTATTTTATTTTGTTTAGATCTATTATCGTATGTTTTGTTGGTTGGTTGAACGTGTCAATGTAACACTTGATGTTAAAGCTAAACGACAATATTTTATTGGTGTACTTGATATTGCTGGTTTTGAAATTTTTGATGTAAATATTTAATTGATTCTCTGTTTTTTTTTCTTTTGTATCATTTTATTATTCAAATTTTAGTTCAATGGATTCGAACAATTGTGTATTAATTATACAAATGAACGTCTTCAACAATTCTTCAATCATCATATGTTCGTTTTAGAACAAGAAGAATATAAGAAAGAAGGTATTCAATGGGAATTTATTGATTTTGGTATGGATTTACAAGCATGTATTGATCTTATTGAAAAAGTAAGATTTTAATATTAATATTATTATTTACAATTCTTATATATTTATTTAATTTAAGCCTATGGGTATATTATCCATTCTTGAAGAAGAATGTATTGTACCAAAAGCAACAGATAAAACCTTTGTTGATAAACTTTATAATAATCATTTGGGTAAACATCCACAATTTGGTAAACCAAAACCAGCTAAAGGCAAAGCAGAAGCACATTTTGAAATTCATCATTATGCTGGTTCTGTTCCATATACAGCAACTAGTTGGCTTGAAAAGAATAAAGATCCTATTAATACTACTGTGTATGTTTTTATTTATTTAAATTAATATACAATTTGTTTGTTTGTTTGTTTGTTTGTTTTTTCTTTTCTAGTGCTCTTCTCTTTGCTAAATCGAAGAATGCCATGTTAACTACATTGTATGCTGATGTTGCTGAAGAAGAAGGTGGTGGTGGTAGTAAAGCTGGAGGCAAGAAGAAAGGTGGTAGTATGCAAACTATTTCTGCTACTCATCGTGTAAGTTAATATACGTGGATTCTTCTTTAACTAGAATAAAAATATGTTATTTCTTTTCTTCTTTTTTTTAGGAACAATTAAACAAATTGATGACTAATTTGAAACAAACTCATCCACATTTTGTTCGTTGTATTATTCCAAATGAAATTAAAACTGGAGGAGTTCTTGATTCACATTTGGTTCTTCATCAACTTCATTGTAATGGTGTACTTGAAGGTATTCGTATTTGTCGTAAAGGTTTTCCAAATCGTATGATTTATTCGGAATTTAAACAACGTTATTCAATATTAGCACCAAATGCTATACCAAAAGGATTTGTTGATGCTAAAAAAGCAACAGGAGATATTCTTAAAGATGTTCAATTATCTGAAGAATTATATCGAGTAGGTTTAACAAAAGTATTTTTTAAAGCTGGTGTATTAGGTCAACTTGAAGATATGCGTGATGTTGCATTATCAAAAATTATTGCAACATTACAAGCACAAATTCGTGGTTATGTTATGCGTAAAGATTATCGAAAAATGTTAGATCAACGTTTAGCATTAGGAGTTTTACAACGTAATTGTCGTAAATATTTATCATTACGTAATTGGCCATGGTGGAAATTATATACAAAAGTTAAACCATTATTATCTGTTGCAAGACAAGAAGAAGAAATGAAAAAACTTGAAGATGAATATAAAGCACTTAAAGAAGCTTTTGAAAAAGAAGAAAAATTACGTAAAGATACAGAAGAAAGTAATGCTAAATTAATTAAAGGTATTAATATATTGAAATTCATTAGATTTTTATTTTGTTATAATTATTTTCTTTTTTAAGAAAAAAATGATATGTATTTACAAGTGGAAGCTGAACGAGCAAATACAGCTAGTGCTGAAGAACGTCTTACACGAATAGTAACACAAAAAGCTGATCTTGAACAACAAGTTAAAGATATGGAAGATCGTATTACAGAAGAAGAAGAAGTTTCATCTGAATTAAATAATAAAAAGAAAAAACTTGAACATGATATTGATGGTTTAAAGAAAGATATTGATGATATGCGTTTAAATTTACAAAAATCAGAAAATGAAAGTAAAACACGTGATAATCAAATACATACATTACAAGATGAGATGGCACAACAAGATGAAACAATTGCTAAATTAACACGTGAACGCAAACGTCTTGAAGAACAAAATACTAAAACAAATGAACAATTACAAGCTGAAGAAGATAAAGTTAATCATTTAAATAAATTAAAATCAAAACTTGAACAAACATTAGATGAATTAGAAGATAGTTTAGAACGTGAAAAGAAAGGACGTGCTGATTTAGATAAATCAAAACGTAAATTAGAAACTGATCTTAAATCAGTACAAGGTACACTTGAAGATATGGAAAAATCAAAACGTGAATTAGAAGAAAATCTTAAACGTAAAGAACAAGAAATACAACAAATGGGTGGACGTCTTGAAGATGAACAAGGACAAGCAGCAGGTCTTGGTAAAAAAATTAAAGAATTACAAGCACGTATTGAAGAATTAGAAGAAGAACTTGAAAATGAACGTCAAGCACGAACAAAAACTGAAAAACAACGTGCTGATTTAGCGAGAGAAATTGATGAAGTACATGATCGATTAGAAGAAGCTGGTGGTGCTACATCAACACAAGTTGAAATGAATAAAAAACGTGAAGGTGAATTAGCTAAACTTCGTCGTGATTTAGAAGAAGCTAATCTTCAACATGAAGCAACAGCTGCACAATTAAGAAAGAAACATCAAGATGCTGTTAATGGTAAATATTTTATTATCAAATAGAATCTATAAAAGAGTATTGAAAAATAATAGAAGTAAAAATTTCGGACACTCTCTTTCCATACAGATCGTGTATCAATAACATTTTGTTCTAATAGTTTTGTTGTTGTTTTTTTTTCATTTAGTTAAATTTTATTTTATTTTATTTTTTCTTTTCATTTAGAAATGGGTGAACAAATCGATCAATTACAAAAATTAAAAAATAAATTAGAAAAAGATAAACAAACTATTAAATCTGAACTTGATGATTTACGTGCACAACTTGATCATTCACAAAAAGGTAAAGCAGCTGCTGAAAAACTTTCCAAACAACTTGAACAACAATTAAGTGAAATACAAGCTAAACTTGATGATAGTTTTAAACAAATTAATGATTTAAGTGGTCAAAGAACAAAATTACTTTCAGAAAACTCCGATCTAGGTAAACAAATTGAAGATCTTGAACATCAAGTTAGTTCATTACAAAAAATAAAAGTTACATTACAACAACAAGCTGATGAAGCTAAACGTGCTTTAGAAGAAGAATTACGTGGTAAAAGTGCAATCAGTAAGTTTTGTTTAATATTCATTTATATTTTTCAAATTTTTTATTTTTTTTATTCATTTTATTTTAGATGCACAATTACGTAATTTATCTGCTGATCTTGATCAAGCACGTGAACAACTTGATGAAGAACAAGAAGGAAAAGCAGATCTTCAACGACAAGTTGCTAAACTTGGTGGAGAAGTTCAACAATGGAGATCACGTTATGAATCTGAAGGTATATTTTATTGTTTTATAAAACAAAAAAAAGTCTCTCATAAATAAATGTTCATTATTTTAGGCTTAGCTCGTGCTGAAGAACTTGAAGAAGCTAAACGTAAATTAGCAGCTAAATTAACAGAAGCTGAAGAACAAGTTGAAGCAGCATTATCTAAATGTAATGCTTTAGAAAAAGTTAAAGCTCGTTTACAAGGCGAAGTAGAAGATCTTATGATTGATGTTGAACGTGCTAATGCTAGTAAGTTAAATTAAATAAAAGAGAGAGAAACAAAAAAAAACAATTCTCTTTTGTTTTTTTTTATTAAGATGCTTCTTCTATGGACAAGAAACAGAAACAATTTGATAAATTAATTAATGAATGGAGACAAAAATGTGAAGATATAACAATTGAACTTGAAGCATCACAAAAAGAAGCACGTCATTATTCAACAGAATTATTTAAACTTAAAACACAATATGAAGAATCAGGTGAACAAATTGAAGCACTTCGTAAAGAAAATAAAAATTTGGCTGAAGAAATTAAAGTACAAACAAAAAAAGATATTGTTTTATAATCAAAAGTTTTTCGTTTTCTTTTTAAGGATCTTATTGATCAATTAGGTGAAGGTGGAAAGAGTATTCATGAATTAGATAAAGCTCGTAAACGTGCTGAAATGGAAAAAGAAGAATTACAAGGTGCATTAGAAGAAGCTGAAGCTGCACTTGAACAAGAAGAAGCTAAAGTTCTTCGTGCTCAAATGGAATTAAGTACAGTACGTCAAGAAATTGATCGTCGTATACATGAAAAAGAAGAAGAATTTGAAAATACACGTCGTAATCATGCTCGTGCAATTGAATCAATGCAAGCAAGTCTTGAAGCTGAAACACGAGCTAAAGTTGAAGCACTTAAACAGGTATGAGAAAAAAACAAGGAAAAACATTTTTTTTAATTTAATTTTATTTTATTTTATTTTTTCTAGAAAAAGAAACTTGAATCGGATATCAATGAACTTGAAATTGCTCTTGATCATGCAAATCGTAGTAATGCAGATTTACAAAAAGCTCTTAAACGTTTACAACAAACCGTTACTGAATTACAACAACAAGTTGAAGATGAACAACGACAACGTGATGAAGCTCGTGAAGCTGCTGCTGCTGCCGAACGTCGTGTTAATCTTATACTTGGTGAACTTGAAGAATTACGTACAGCATTAGAACAAGCTGAACGTGCACGTCGTGCAGCTGAAAATGAATTAAATGATGCAGCTGATCGTATTAGTGACTTAAGTACGCAAAATGCTAACTTATCATCACAAAAACGACAATTAGAAGCAAGTGTTGCTGCTATGCAAGCTGATTTAGATGAAGCTGTTGCTGAACTTAAAAATAGTGAAGAACGTGGCAAGAAAGCTGGTTAGTTCTTTTTTTTTTTAAATAGAAAGAAAAACAAAAAAATATATTTTTCATTATTTAGCTGCTGATGCTGCTCATCTTGCTGAAGAATTACGTCAAGAACAAGAACATGCATTACAAGTTGAACGACTTCGTAAAGGTCTTGAACAACAAATTAAAGATCTTCAAGGACGTCTTGATGAAGCTGAAGCTAATGCACTTAAAGGTGGTAAACGTATTATTGCTAAACTTGAACAACGTGTATGTAGATAGAAGAAGAAATAATAAAATTAAAATTCAATGAATTTTTTTTATTTATTTATTTTAGATTCATGAATTAGAAAGTGAAATTGAATTAGAACAACATCGTCATCAAGAAACATTGAAAGAATTACGTAAGAATGATCGACGATTAAAAGAATTAGCATTTCAAACTGAAGAAGATCGTAAAAATCAATTACGTTTACAAGATCTTACAGAAAAATTACAAGGCAAAATTAAAGTTTATAAACGACAAGTTGAAGAAGCTGGTTTGTATAATACACTTTTTTGTTTGAAATTTATTAATCAATAATTTTTTCTAGAGGAAATTGCTGCACTCAACTTGGCCAAATTTCGTAAAGTTCAAACAGAACTCGGTATGAAATTAATAAGAAAATTATATTTTTATTTCTATTTGACTTTTGTTTTTTTATTCTAATTATTATAGAGGATTCAGCTGAACGTGCTGATATTGCTGAAAATCAATTAGGCAAATTACGTGCTAAAAGTCGTTCATCAATTAGTGTAAGCCGAGCTTCACCAGGCGTAAGTTAAACTATCATTTTTATTTTCATATAAAAATAGTTTTTAAATATAATTTGTTTTTTTTTTTATTTAGCGTGAAATTCGTGAAACAACTCTTATACGAGCTTCATCAATTGTTCGTGGTGGTTCAGTTCGTCCCCGTTAAATGTTTTAAATTCTCTCAAAAGATTATACATGTGTGGTGCTGTTTTTTCTCTTTGTCTCTGGTCTGTATTTTTTAATCTAAAATGTCGCTGTTCGTTTGTTTATCTTTATCAGTATTTTTTTGATTAATGTTTAATATGTAGATTGTCATCTTGTCTTTTCTATGTAACAAAAATATTTTAGAACAAAAAATAAAAATAAAGAATAAAGATAAATTAGAGAATGAAAAAGTATTCAACTTTGAAATAAATTAAATCAAGGTTTCGTAATATTCAATTATTTGCATAACGTATTATATTTATTTAAATATTCTATTGTGATTGGTTTTTTTCATTTAATCATATTGAAATATTATTAAATTTAATTTTTAAATGATATTTCTAAATGAGAAAGTTTTTTTTTCATCTAATATTTTTATACATTCATTTTGATGAATTATATATTTAAATATGGTTTTATCATAGTTAATTCCATAGGTACGGTTGCATGTTATTATGTTAAATCGAATGAATACTTTCAAGTCATTGAATAACGATTCAATATTTGCTTGTGCTGCTTGAGTTTGTTTATGCTAACTATCAGCAATGGCAAGAGAATACTAGTCGATAAATTATTTGATCTTGAAAAGAACTCGGCAATATCCTTCAAGTAATTTTACTTGAATATTAGATCTTCTAAAGGATGAAGGTGAATAAGACCATTTTTCTATCCCAAAAAATATTCCATTCTTTTTGTGTGGAAATCAATGTAGTATAGTGGCATCCGATTACAGTGCGAAGAATTATTTTATGCAATATCTTTTGATCAATTTTTCGTCTCACACCTATACTATTCTACTGAGATGGTCAAATTTTTGTTCATCCTATACAGAAGTACGAGTGTGACTCGAAAAATAGGTCTAGACAATATTGAGAAATAAGCCTTTGCAAGTTTACCGAGTGTCAGCACTGGATTAATTACAGCACAAAAAGCTGAAATATTATCCACCTTCATTCTTTTACATAAAGTACGTTATATTAAAGTGGTATTAAGTACATATTTCTGCCCTTCGATGATGAAGTAAGTAGTTATTCTCGTCCGTCTGTCGATGTTATGTACTCAATTATTATGTTGTAACAACCTTGAATACTTGTTTCGAAGTAATCGTATTCGCAATACTCGTTCTCAAGTGCAATTTTTACTGTACTTGTACTTAAGTAAGTTTATACTGATCCATCTCTGATCTTTAAGTATAATTAATTTTACGACGATTTTGATTAAAATATAATTTCATTTCACTATTATCACTATCTTCCTTCTTTTTTTTTTTTTTTTTACTTTTGTCTTTCTTTTTTGATATTAGAAATACATAATAAGAATATACATTATGCTTTCTGAAAAAAAGATTACAAAGAAAATTATCGTATTTAAATAAAAAACAAACACTGATACTTTTTTTTTAAAAATAGTCTCAGTTTCATTAGAGCTTCCATTGAATTGAAAATGAGATATATCATTAACAGAAGTAACTAAAGAAGAAAGATTTTTGCTATTTATTCATTGAAGAAAACATGAATATGTTGTACAAGTTTTCCTCATAATTTCTTCATCTTGTTTTTTTTTCTCTCGAAATAACAATTAACCAACTTTTGTCGTTTATTGAAATTTTAACTTTCTGACAAAATGATTACATCTAATATAAAGACAAATATCATATCTTATAACTTATCCTCGCTTATGTACATTCGAATCTATATATGAAATTTGATTTGCAACAATTTATTGATTTATTTGTATCCGTACTTTGAATCAACATGAAAATCAAAATTGTTCGATTCATCTCTGATTGTTAAGATTTTCTCGATAAAATAAAATCATACATTAACAACTCGATAATCAAAAATAACTTTTATCATATTACAAAAGAATGTAATCGAAAGTTTTCTTTCACAAATTCTAGAAGAAAATCAAATTCTTACAACAAGTAGACTAAAAATACCTATTGTAATAATTGATGACGATATTTTACAATCATTTTGATAGATCAGTATAGCATTGTTAGGAATCTTTCATTGTATTTGTTTGTATATAAAATCATCGTTTCTAATGGAAATTCAAAACAAAAACAAATGTTTTTATACATTTCTTTTATTTATCATGAGCAGAGTGTATCAATAAGTACAACAACGAACTTGTTTTATATAATGTGTTGAAAGAAGAGAAGAAAAAATCGTTTTTTTTTTAACGTTCGACAAACAATACCTATCAATAATAATAAAAAAGATGGTAAGTGAAAAGCGCGCTTTGGTTTTTTTTTTCGTCCTATAATCAAATATAGATTGTAAAAATAGAAGAAAAAAAAAGTAAACTTTCTACAATTATGCATAGAATAGTAGAAAAGTTTTTTTGCCCTACTCTTCTAAAAACCAGAATTTAAATCCAAACATTGTTTTATTATGTTGAAATGTGCAAAAATAGTTCGTATACATTCTCGGTAGTTTTTTCATTTCTTTCAGATTAATTATACAACAGTTTTAGAACTCTTTCAGTGCGAAGTAGACTTTGCAAAGTGTTAGATCGTTCATTGATTAATAGAGAACATGCGATGAGTTCAGACGGTCGTAAGACAAACTAGAGTTACCTTACATTGCATTTTGTCATTCATAGAAAGATCCTTCTTACGTGTAAAATCATAGTGCGAAATTGTTCGTGTGAGAGTTCTGACTTATTTTGAAAATGTTATATGTGACTAATCTAAAACAAATGAAAAAATACAAGGTTGAAATTTTGCATATAATCCTTGAGAATTATAAACGAATACTTGCACTGAAAGTACGACTTTTAGGAGAGCTCAACACAAACATTAGTCTAGTCCTCCCATCTGGAATCAGTAATATTTACTATTTTTCTACTTAAAAATGTAAAGAATGTGTACATGGGAAGTAGTAGATGTTCTGTACATTTATCAAATCAATATGAAGTTCATCGAAATGAAGATCGTCAAAGGCCTTTCTTTATATATGTATATATTACAGGTACCATCTCAAAAATATCGCTGATAGCTTCAATAATCACCCTGTCGAAGTGCAAATTGAGCGAAGAACATACTAATCATTTATAACTGTCATGATAGATTTATTTTAAATGATATTCCTAAAAATCTTTTTTTTCCAATAAAAAAAAAACCAGATAGTGAAGTAATTCAAGAGATTAGTAGAAATCAATTGAAATCGTTATTGAAACAAAAGATTAGAAAAATTTAAAAATACTTTTATGATATTATAATCTATAATAAATTCTTTTCTTAGTTCATTTAACCAAATTTTTCTTTCATTATTTTTCTTCTCATTTCTAAAAACCATTTTATAATAATGCGTAAACGTATTGTTATCGACAATAATAATAAATTCCTAGTTGGGATAAATACAAAATATTGACATAACATTTTTTCAATCAAACATCATTTACTCGTTTGCATTATTGAAAATGTTGTATAAAACAAAAATGATTCATAAATAAACCGAACGACAAAGACGTCATATTGGAAATAAACAAGTGTTTTTATGAGAACTATAAAAATGATCATTTTTGAATGACAGATATATAATGTCAGCAACATTGTTCATACTATCGTCATATAATTTCCTTGTAAGTACAACAAGAACAAAATTTAAAAGAAAAAATCTATTGTAGTATAGATTTGTTCGCAGAATTTAAGACTATTAAGTGATTTATTATAATAAAATTTGTAAATTTTAGATTTATTTTCGGTGAAATCTTGATTGTATAGTTGAGAGAAAAAACCACGTCATATTCTTATAGTCAATACAATGTGCATGATTTTCTTTGTATTTGCATAAAAAAATAAGATTAACGAACAGAAGACAACATATTTATTTTAGAAAGTGAGAAGATAAC
>CAJNOL010002283.1:0-21710 GCA_905250125.1 Rotaria sordida | reverse complement strand
TTTTCTATTTTGAAATGGACAATAACTGTATTGAAGCCCGAATGAAAATTTAATAGATGAACAATTCATACAATTGTGTAGAATTCTATAATCATCTCTAAAGTTATCAAGATAACATAAAGTACAAAAGCCTTGATACTAATTATTCCTTTATGTATCGCTGAGTTAAACTTGCATTAATTGATGTTTGTACGGAACAAAATCAGTATTTTCGTCATTCATAATTTGTGTAAATTTATCGTGCCATAGAATTTCAGTCTTTTTTTTTCTGCTATGTGAATATGTAATTAGATAAAGGATTTTGTAGAACTAACTTCATGATATAAAGTTAGATTTTGAGTTGAATAACTTTTAGCTAAAATAAAAGAAAAAATGAACCACATGAAAGTTTTATATTGATTTCAGTTTGGGGTTGTTTCAAACATCTGTTTATATTACAGAAGGTTGGAATTAGAAATAACTCATGAGTACAGATTTTCAAAATAAAATAATCTAAAATTCTAATAAACTGTATTTTCGAAATTCACTATTTTCTCTATTAAATATCTAAAACAGGAAGGATCACTTTGTTGTAAGCCTTTACAGTAGAGGTTCTGATTTTTATAAATTTTAGTTTTCTAAAATATGAATTTAGTGATCCTGATCTATGGTTGCCCACGAAGAAAAACCACTTCAAGTTGCGTGCCATCGCGAAGCTGTTTTCTTCATTTTGGACAATCGCAATCTGCAAAAGCAGTATATAATCAGATGTGCAGTATAATTCTTCAATAACGTGGATCACCGAACATTGTTCAAGACATCATCAAAATTTTTCTTGCTTTTTAGTTTAGATATTAAAAAGACAAGATCAATTTTTAAATAAAATCTTATCAGAAACTTTTCTATCTGTCGAAGAACAAACATTAGATGAGAATAAGAAAAATTGACTGTCGAAGTATTGTTACTCCGAACCTTCGTTCTCCACATATCGAAATTTTACTGAATCTTTCAGCATATAAACATGTAGTCCGCCTCAAATCATCTAGAAAATAGAATTTCGACTTTAAACGTTGCGCGAACAAAATTCTTAATGAGATTCGTTAATATGGAAAATATCGAATATTCAATGTTTCAGGATAGGAAAAAAAGAACTAGAATAGTTACAACTTGTCCAAAGAATTAATTTCATGTTCATGTAAAATTTGAATTCGAAAGTCGATTTTTCATATGACCTGAGTAGGGCTACAAGTTTCTCTTGGAAGTTGAATTTTTATTCGCTCCATTTTGATTGATATGATCTATTTGCCAAAAGAATTTAACAATATTTTTTCAATTTCGACTTCATTTATCTCTTTTTTTTTAGGATCCATTTACGAAACTGTTCATCATTAGGATTCGTCGTCATTTATACAATCCATTCAAGAATGTAAGTTCGTTGAAAATTGCCTTTAATTCTTTCATTTGATTTCTATACTTTTACAATGAATGTATAAACTGACAAATAAATGACTATCTTTGTTTTATCAAAATAGAAAACTTGATATGTTACTATCCTTTTTTGTTTCTTGTCAATGATTAATCTACTTTTCGGAATAATCTTCTGGAATACTATTTTTGTTCGTAGTATTTTTTTTTTCCTTTGTATATTGAGCAGATGTGATGCAAAATAAGAACTGATAATTGAAAGACGAAAATAATGCATTGTTATGACAAATGATTGACTCATCTTTTATAGTATATGAAAAACTTTAGACTACTGTAGAATCATCCATTGAAGAAATCGATTTTAATCGATCGTCAGAAGAAGTTGAGAAAGCTTTGAATCAATGATCAAAAGACACTATCGATACTCAATGAATCAAAATCGAATGAAAACATATAAGAAATAATTCATCTATTGTATCTGATATCATGTTTTTGTGAAACACGATCTGAAACGAATATTGAAATATAAAACATTTGTGTAACTGAAACAATTCTCTATAAGTAGTAGTAGCAGGTTCAAAGATTTTAACAGAACTGCTTGGATTAGGATCTTCGAAAAAAATTTTATTTGATAGAGCAAAATAGAGCGTCATCAATTTCTCCATGTACTTCCTTCATCGACTTGTTTTCGATTTACGGAGAGCCTGAAAGACAGTTCGATAAAGAAAGTTCATGAAGAGGTCGGAGACATCTCATTTTGCTCTATCCAATAAAAATATTTTTCAAAACCTTCGAATAGATACAAGAAATCTAGTTTTGGACGTCTTGATCTTCCGCAGATCCTCATTCAAGTGGTTTTGTTGAGGTCTTCGAGCCTACTAATTCTGATGAAGAACCCTTTTAGTTGCTGCACATCTCTTTGTTGTATCAGAGACAATGACAGGTTTTGTTGATATACGGTCGAAGATCGTGTCTCAATATCGTCTAGTTAACTACTTCCTGATTGCATTTCTGGAGCATCAAGTAACTGAATGGTGAAGAAGTCTCTTCTAAATTAGACTGAATAAAACAATTTTCTTGTCATTAGCAACAGCTGCTGCACCCACACAAAATTCGCTAGCAGCATTATTATTATATTTTTTGTTTATGAAACACCAAAACCTGATATTCGAAATATTATGATGGTAACTGCTTTACGTTACATCAACAATGTACCTCATTTGGATATTCTTACTGGAGCTTTATTAAATGCTGATGTTTTCTTGTGCAGTAAAATCAAACAATTTCTTATTCATCTTTTCATTGTTAATGTTAAACTTAAGGTATTGTCAGTTAAAAAATGACAATACTATGTATTTATGGTACTGATGAATATAGTACAGCAACTGAAACAAAAGCATTGTTGGAACCGAAATATATATCACGAGAAACTTGCAATAGATATTTTGATTTACATTAAAAAAATTTATAGACAGTTTCAATGATAACATTGAACAATTATATTGTGATAATTGTCAACGATACAGAGCTTGTTGGCATATTTTGTTCTAATTTTTTTTTTAATATATTCATATATTTGAAGTTTTCGAGCAGATCATTATGTGGCTGGTATATGTGCAGATGCAACATACAAATTTGTTGATGTTCGTAGTGGCCAATGTGATAAGTGTGTAAATATTAATTAACGATGTTGAACCTATTGATTTTTCGTTAGACTGCTCGAAATTGGTCAGCCTATGGTCAATTGATATAGAAAGTATCAATTAGAAGTTCCTATATAAACATCAACAACATGTCGAGAAAAACATCACAAAGATAAATGGAACATCGTAGTAAGTGCGGTATTCATTGAATGAGACAACATCCTAGTCCTAAATAATTTATTCAAGACTATGTAGTACAGAGGGGGATTATATCATAATAATCTATAGTTTTAATGACAAGACTACATGGTTTTGTTTCTTTAATTCCATTCTATTAGACGGATAGATTTTCATTAGAAAAATCACAACTAGCTACAGGTTTTGTATGTTCGAAACGAACACTTTCAACAATTGTTTTGGACGGCGCAAAAATTATAAATACCAAAAATTGTTCATCATTATATTTTGATCATTCTAGATAAAATAATAATAAATTTCAAAGATACAAACTTGTTCGAACTATTTTAAACATGAATTCAGTTAATCTTTTTGCGTGGTCGTTCTAATTTATCAATCATATTTTGATCACTTTGATTAAAATCTTCTTTGTTTAACACTAATTGTAAGCCTGTTAATTTAGTAAGTTCACAAAGGTCTTTTATAAGTAAATGATACTTGCATTAGTCCACGTCGATCAACAAGTATCACATGTCGTATTCGACTTTCACGAAGTGCATCAAGTATTATAACATCAGTAACATGTGTTTTAGCTAAATCATCAATAGATGAAAACATGAATTTTAAGTACAATCAAATTGTGATAGAAGTTGAATATTTTCTGGTACATCTATTTGAAATTTTTTTCTGTTCTTTATACTGGCTTAAAAATTATTTTATGTTGTTTTCATTTTGCCATTGTATTATTAACGAAAAATCTTTAGCAGAAAAAATGTTTTCTGATATTATCTCATCAGCAATATTTAAACTACGTTCAACAGATGAACTATAAGCAAATATTATAACAAAATTCTTGTAGCTCTTTCGCACGTTCATGTTCAGCTATTTTAATAAATATATTTATTATATTTTTTACTTCAGGATGATCAAGGGCAAAATCATCACATCAATCAAGACTGAAAAAATGAAGATAACTTTTCAATCATATCAATTGTTGCTGGCATTGTGTGACGAAGTGTAAGTAAAGGATTAGATAGACCACTGCCTACGATACAAATGAGTATGAATGATGAAGGTACTATAGAGTTGCTAGTAATTATTGAAAGTGATCGTCAAATAACACAATATACAAAACAACGACCATTAAAATGAATAAACATTGACAAGATACTAAAGATTCTTCTAGAATAAGATATGGAGAATAATTTCTATGACAATTTTAAATAACTTACTTTGGAACATTCTTGCTTAGCGTTAGATATAAATATTCACAATAAACACTTGTTGTCAAATTTCCTAATAAAATTCTTATGACTCTTGTTTATAGTTTATGAAGTAAGAAAAAGACTTCTTGTATTATATTGAAATTCAAAGAAGAATGAAAATAAAATATAGAAATTGTAAAGATATTAAAGAATGATTTTTATTTTATTCTACGCATGAGTCTTCTCTTACTTACAACATTAACTACGAATATAAAATAAAAATTTTGCATTGAATTCTTCTGTAATATTTATATGTAATCAAAAATTAAAACATTAAAATTTTTCGTCTTTTGTTATTCTTCTATCTTATTCATGAACATCTTGTCTATTAAAAATAATCAAATATCATGGTGAACATGTTTTCTTTTTAGATTGAATATACGACAATAGAGAAAAAAAAGGCGTAATTGTATTTTTGAGTTTGTTGTTTTTTAATTTCAATCATATGGATCACTCGTCTGTATTTAATTGTGAATCAGATGGTGTAAATTCTACTTTTTCTTTAAAATATATATGTGGAAGATTAATATCTTCATCACCAATTACGATACTTTCATTATTCGTTGTTGAAGAAGGTATTACAATTTGTGTAGTTGTTCTAGATGGTATTTGTGGTCGAAAACGATCATGATAATTAGGAAATAATTGTATCAAAATGAACATGTTTAGTGTGCGTTAAGATTTCATTTTTCGATGAATCTTGCTTTATTAATTCATCTGGACATATATATTTAATGATAGATTTTAATTAAAAACTTTAAAAGAAACAAACCAGATGAATTATTCGTTTTCAAATAATAATCTGATGAAGGATAACAAGTAGCTCTTTTTAAAAATTTTTTTTTTTTGACATGAATTATCATCGTCATCGAAAGCTTTGCCAAAATGATGAACAGCAATTAACTAAACAATACTATGAATAGAAAAAAAGACAAATCAATAAAAATAGAATATCTACCAATCTATAAAAAAAATGATTTGTCAAATATAAGAAACTAGTATGCACTCAAGATTATCGCCATATAGTGTTTGATAAAAGGAATACAAATTTGAATTTCGATGATCAAGAATCAAGATAGAAGTTTTTATTTGCAATCAAGTTCAATGGTAGTCTGGTAGTAGGTCTTCAGATAAAATAAATTTATCTATGCAATGCCATGCAAACTGTAATATAAATAATCGTCAGTATAGTTTTAAATTGAAACGGCCTTGGCACATAACAATTAACCAACTAGTTCTTTCGAAAAAAGTTAATTATTAATATAGAAGAAAGAGAAGAAAAGTGAGGTAGTGGACGAAAGATAGCGCCACTACCCAACAAGAAGAACTCATTAGATAATACGAGAGAGAACATACATGGCTAAGATGCAATAAAGAGGGCTGAGATAACTCACAGTTAATTTCATTAGAATATTTTCCAGTAAGCCCATTATGTTTATGCCCTGAATAATAAAATTATTCATCTAGTGAAGCTCAATAAGCGCCAAAAGAAGGTTATTTGTGCATAGTTATAAAAGATATATGACAGTTAGTAGTTATTCTAGTCAAATCTACCAAAAAAGTATCTAAAATGTTAAAATATGGTAAAAAATTTTTTCAAAAAATGTTTTTCGTTTTTTCTCAGTTTAGGCTTTCTGGACCGCGCAACCCATTTTTCTCTGTCCAGGCTCATTCAATATATTTATATATTTTTTTTGTTTGAAAGAGCACGTCAAGATGTAGTGCAGTACAGAGTCCTTTTTTTAAATTAAGCTTGTTTTTTATTATATATACAAACACTTATATAAACAGACCACCATTTTTGGCGCGTTTTTTGAGTCATTGAACTTGTCAGCCCTTTTCTCCGCTTAAAAGATAATAATTTAAAAAAAAGGACTCTGTACTGCACTGCATCTTGAGATGCTCTTTCAAACAAAAAAAAAATTTAAATATATTGAATGAGCTTTGACAGAGAAAAATGGATTGCCAAATGAGCTATTTTTGACCCTTGCTTGGTTCATATCTCTGTCAAACATCAGGGTATCGAGCTGAAAATTTTACCACAGCCTCCACACATCAGCCCCAACATATGCTCCAAATTTCAGCCCATTTGAACGTACCTGGGCTGAGATCGATTTTTGAGGGGGGGGGGGGGGGGACCTTAAAAATCAAAAATAATCGATTTAACTTAAAATTTTATCAAATAACAACAACATCACCTGTCCTGTATGTTCTGTATCAGGTTTATTAAGAAGATGTGTTAAAAAGAACATATAATTGGCAAAATTATGTTCTGCTTGTGTATGAGTCTAAAAGAAAAAAAAGATTGAAGTTGTTTTTGTATTTTTTTGTCATAAATTAATTTTTCTTACTTCAAAACCATGCGATTCTTTATCAAAATAATCTTGATCAATTCCACAAATGAAATATTTTGACTAAAATATAAATATGAAATAAGATAAAAATAAATAAAAAAATCTATGCATTACTTTGAGTGTTTCTTTCACTGAATCAAGTTGTTCACAAAGATCATCAAAAGCATCAATAATTAAACCTAAAAAATTTCATTAAATACCAGAAAATTTTTTCTTAATTCAATTTTACCTTGAATAATAGCAAGAAGAATGACAATAATAAAGAAAAAAAAATGTTATATCAAAAACAATTCGATATAATTCAAGTGGATCACCATTAGGTGATTCAAGTACATCACCAATACCACCACCAGCTCGAATACCCGAATATAGATGAAATTTAAAACACTAAAATCAAACATAAACATTCAAAATACATTCCTGAACAGAAGTAACTGCCCCCCCCCTCCCTCTCTCCCTATGAAATGCTACTTAAAGATTCATCTTCAATGTATATTTTTAATATACAAGATAATATCTTAGTTATTTTAAAGTGATTTCTAGCGAAATTCGAACTAGAGATAACTATGACATTGACTTTTCGCATGAGATGTTCGACGAAAATATTTGTACCAACATGGTAAAGATAAAATGATTACAATAGTTTAGTTTTATTTATTGACTTACAGTAAACATATTTTTACAATTTTCTTCTCGTTCTTCATCTTCTTCTTTTGTATAAAATTTACAAAAAAAATAAAATACAATCACTGTATAAAGATAAACAACAACAGCCATTAACATTATTGTTAAAAGTAACTAAAACATAGAAAAATTTAATTGATCAAAACAAAAAAAAATAATTTTTATAGATAATTACTTGTCGACCATTGTGTGTTATAGATTTTAATATTGTATACTTAAAGCTTTTACATTTATTGCAATATCAAGTAAATGAATTGTAAAGACAAAAAATGCGAAATTACCAATAATTGAAAATAAAAAGTAGAAAAAAACATAAAGAAATGACTAAACAAAAAAACAAAAAATAAGAATATTATAAGAATTTCTTTGAAAGATATTGAAATTTGTAACCATTCGACTATAGAAATTGGATAAGTACTTCAGTGGACATCAGGCAGAAATGGGATCGATTCGTGCTCTTCTTTTTTGAAACCGAACTTAGTAGGCTATTGTCTGAACCACCCTATTGAAAGTCATTCCAATAGACGAGTACTTCTGATTAAATACATTTACTAGGATACATAATTTGATTGATATGTCTCTTAGAACGATGCAGAACTTGATGAATATGCCATAATCAAAATCCTAGTCGTTTTCTGAAGACTTTTGCACTAATATATTTTTTTCTGAATATGAGATTCATGTTAGTTGTATAACTGACCTCGAAATCGGAACACATTTTTATAGCCCGATCCGAGCCTGAAAGGAACTTCGTTTACAAAAACTTTTTTCTCAATAGACAGCCATTCCATATATTTCGGCTTTTATAAGAAAACGATGACTAAGGGGTTAGCGTGGAGAAGCTTTCTCTATTCCTTCTCAGGGCGAGCTAAATCTTTGAAAAAGTTATGTCAAAAAAAGGATGAAATCGTCAGTCCGAGCAGTCTGTTTCGAGGCCTCCTTTATAACATTCGAATGAACAGATGAATATTTTATGTCCGATGTAATATTCTTCAATGTTTGTACAAAAAACAACAAATGATCTCGAAAATCGTTGCTTCATAAGTCTATGTAGTTTAAGAGCATATCAATTGAATATATTAGTCGATCTACAAAAAGTTTAGTCTATTTCAAATTGGATCTATTCTTGTAATGCATTTCCAACAATTTTCTTTTTTTTTCTATTAGAACTGATTCCATCGTAATATGTGTGATGCCAGCAAAAGATTGTACAACACTTCTTTTGAAACTTGGTTTGATACACTATACATCAAAAAGTACTTATCAGTGCAACTCCTTGGAACTAAACTGTGAAACTTAGAGGTCTTCTTTAGCCTCATTATCATAATATTTATTTGAACAGAAATTTGTTTTTGCGGGTGTTATACTTTTTGTTTGCCTTGCTACTATTTGCTTTCTACTTGATCATATGACGACTGTGTCAAATCAATTCATCACCCTTGAAATTTTGAAGATACATTTTCATCTACGTGAAAATCAAGTACTGTACTTTTTACAACATTCACAAACATATTCACACAAGAAGAAGATATTTGCACATGTTAACCTATTTGATATAAGATCATCAGCTCGTCAAAGAACTGACTAATCCATAGTAATATGAAAATAAATTTTTGTTTTGATTTTTGAATCTTTTAATTCATTATGACTTACATTATCAGTAAAGATAACACCTCATTTCCAAATTAGATAATGCATATCAATAGATTTAATCCTAAATTAATAAAATAAAATTCTTTTTTGTTTTGTTTTGTTTTATATACTTTGTCCATAAGCCAGTTTCGATTGGTTTAATAATTTCAAATTTTCCTGGTGTATCATTTTTTTCCATACCCAAAAATCGACTTAATTCATCATAATCAAATTGATCTGCATATTTATTTCGAACTTTTTTCTTAACAAATTTATTCCAATAAGAATCAGGAAATGATTTTGAACTTATAACAAGTTTATACCATTCACGTGATAAATATGATAATATCCAAGAATTATTTTCACTTGGTTGATCAATTAACCAAGCACTTTCAAATTCTAATTTTCGAGCTATTTCTTTTTCTCGTTTAAATATAACTAATGGAACCTAGAACAAAACAAACAAACAAATCGTTATTTTAACAATAAAAACAAAAAAAAGAATTAAATATTTCTACCTTTAATTTATAATAACTAATCATCATTAAAAATGCAATTGATGAATGTAAAAATGCAGCTGCTCGTAATAAATAAATCATATAATATTTTCTTGGATCCATTACTATTATTTCATTGTCATCTTCATCAAATTGTTCTGTATTATCAGAAGAAACTGATTCACTAACTGTTGTAGTTAATGGTATTGCCTAAAATAGTTTACATATAATTTCATCAATTAACGAAAAAACAAAACAAAGATTTTTACCTTATAAAATAACATAAGAAAATTAATTATAAAAGCAAGACAAAGAGCCATAAATTTCAATGTATGATAATTTCTTGCCATCTATGCCTATTTTAAAAATGATCAAAGAAGAATATTTCAATTTTTTTTTTTGACATTCACTATTGATGTAAAATATTCTCATAAATATCAGAATCGATAAATCTCCTGATCTTATGTAATTCGAGAACTGGATAAAAACCACCGATAAATCCTTTGATATAATATGCAAGTAAACATGCAACATGAAATATACTCCTTACAAATATCAAGCTTAAAAAAATGTTATTTATCTTTTATTTAGTATTAAATTAGAATTGTCATCAGTCGAGAGTTTTTGAACTGATCTAGTCGAAAAAATCTTTTAGACTGATAAAATCTGACAAAAACTGATAGGTTTGTTAAATCATTATTAATCGATTAGTGAGAATGAGTTCAAAACAAAAACATTCATTTTCCTTTCTACACTCAAGTTTTTACAAATCGTGTTGTAGTTGTTTATATTTGTTAGGTTACATATTGAGGAGTCGAATGATACAGAATATTAATCGTTTCCAAGGTTATGAAGGTGATGCCATTCATTTCTTTTCGAATGACAATTCAAACATAAATTTGATCTTTACCAAACCATATATACGATAGAAGTTTAGCTTGAGAAATACAATTTTGATTATGCTTTTCAAAAAAAAAAACAAATGAAACCGTGTGGATGAATAGAAGAAATCAGGAGAAAAATGGCATATATACATATATAGGATATTTTTCAACTGATAAAGACAGATCAATTACATTTCTGTATAGTTCATCGTACATGCTTCAGTATATTCTAATTAGATTTTTTGAACCCTTATTGAAAATCTTTAATGATTCGCTCAGAACCTATACAGGTCCCTCATATTGGAAACACGTGAAGATGAAACTTCTAGCAAAAAAAGGATTCGATCAGCACAGTCAAAGATACGAGACCGATCTCCTTACTAGATATCTTCCTGAAAATTCTAGAAAGACTCTTTCTTAAACGTTTTCAAAAAGTTTTGGAAGATAGAGGAGTCTTACACAACGCACAATCAGGTTTCAGATCGAATTTTAGACTCTAAACGAGAATTTTGAACATAATTGATCAGATAGCTTCACTTATGAGCACAAGCGCTCCGGTAGCCACAGTTTTCATCGACTTTACCCAGGCTTTCGACCAACTGTGGTGGGAAGGGTGCTTGGGGAAGTTATTGAGAATTAACATTCCAAAAGCATTTGTCGAATGGATAGAGTGGTGGTTAAAGGGGAGAAAGAGATTTATAGAAATGAACAACATTCGCTCTAGGTACTTTAGAATAGAGAGAGGAGGGCCGCAAGGATCTTGCATTACCCCACTCATCTTCCTAGCATACCACTGTGATATGTGGAAGTTCTTAAATCAATCGCTTCCAAACTTCTTTGCTGATGATCTAGCATGTGCAGTAGGAGGACGCATGGGTGTAAAATATACATTACAATGTATTGATCTCGAGAGACGATTAAATAATATTTTTGAAAATCTGGAATACTATGCCGTCCTGGCTTGCCAACCCATTAATTATGAAAAAACTAAACTGATGTGGTCCGCTAGAGCGATAGGGAACCCTAGGTTTGACATCCACGTCAACGAACATAAAATTGAATGGAGCAAAGAATTCAGATATCTAGGCTATCATATCTCAAGCAAATTGGGGTGGGGAAAAATGATAAACGTCTACAAAGATAAAATCAAACAAAGAGTAGCCATCGCTAGGAAGTGTATGATCTATGGATCATCATCGAAGGAATTAAGAAGAATCATATTCATCGCTTACGTGCTCCCCCTTTTCGGATGGCTATTTAGTATCTTTCCACTATTTACAGGTTGCCAGCGGGATGATCTAGCCCACTTTTACTTTAGCTGTATGAGAAAATGTCTGGGTGATTTAGCTTGGAACGATCTCATATTTGCCTCTCTGGGTGATGAGATATCACTGGAAGGTAGATGCAAGAGTTATTGGAAAAGATATAAGTCCCACTTGTTTAATTCCACGGACGGACTTTTCCTATCCGAACAACACGCTTGGAACACTTGGAGAAGATTATGGCTACAGAAAGAAATAAGAATAAAACATATATATCGTTCAAAAAGAATAGTTCCATACACTACTACACTCGAAAAATGCTTAAGGTGGATGGAACGAACCGAAGATGATCACATCCCAATGATTACAAAAGAAGACCTCGACTTATTAGCTTGCCACCCAACATCATTTCTTTAGCCGAAAAGCGTTATAATTATAGGGAATACCACCCATCGTAAGGTTTAAGCGATCAACTCCCTCATCTCTCTTCCAACCATTTCCCGTTCCCACTCCCCAAGTGATCGTCGTAATGGTTGTTGTTGATGCTTTATCGTTGTATCTACTTGTTGTTTCCTCTTCATCTTGTACCTTTCGTATTCACTATTGTGTGATTTCTTTCATCAACTACTCTATCAACGTTTCGTACTCCTAATATATCTCTTGTGGTAGCGTTCTATACTGTCTGCCTTTCTTTTAGTTTGTATTCTGTACTCTCTGCGTCACGTTGTACTCTTGCTTATTGTCATGCCCTACATCCCCTTCCATATTATTCCTTTTTATTTTTCTCTCCTTCTTCCATGTTTCTTGTTTCCCTTCTTTTTTCTCCGTATTTCGTGATACTAGTTCACTTTGTGTTACCATTGTGAGAGGTATTAACAGGGCATGAGGCATTAAATTTTCCACTAGCTCAAAAAAAAAAAAAAAAAAAAAATTACATTTCTGTATTAAACTCGTAGTCAGTCATTATTTAAATGTATAAGTTCTTGATATATGATTTAGATAAATAAGTTATTTATAAAATACTTAGAACATATTAAAAGGAATCTCGAACACTCGCTCACTATGGAGGTTTTTAACAGAACTTTGAATAAAACAACGAAAATGAAATAAATTAATTTCTTATATGAGAATGATTATCATCATCATAAACTAATGTCAACGCTAAAATATAAAGCAGATGATCATTTTTTCAATAACTTTTGATAGAAACCTGCGGTTTTCATTATTGGAAACAAAAAAAATCTCTCTTTGCGTTTTCTTAAACAAAATCCTATGTTTTTCATGGTGTAGTTTAACAAAAATCCTTCATTAAGACTTTATTTACCAGAGCTTTCTTTCCAAAATCTGTTTGTGTTGATGGTTCCGAAGGCGTGACATCATCATCTTCGCCTACTGTACCATTGATATTTGGCGATGATCGTTTTTGTTGATATTCAATTTGATTATTTACCTTTGGAGAAAAGCAAAAAAAAACACAAAGTTCAATACTCGAATCAACATATACAAATAATAAGAACTTACTTCACTAGGTCCAGAAGGTGTTATTACAGGTTGATTTCGATTAGATGTTGTTAATGGTGATAACGGTGTAGTTGTATTTGTCATTGATGAAAATAAAGATTGTCTTGTTGATAAACCAATACTACCTGAAGATGGAGATTTACGTCAAGATTCCATTATTCGAGTACTATCCATTAAAAGTATATTTATTTGTTCATCAGTTAAAGACATTCTATAATGTTAACAAAAAAAAAACCTACGAATGATAAGAAATGAATTATTGATATATGTTTACCTATGTTTTTCTTCTGAATCTAAATTAACACCAACTCTAAATGCACTGATTCCTAGTACATCTTCACCATTCTCAGAACCATGTGGAATACTGATCGAAGCTAAAATAAAAAAAACAACAGAAATAACAAGTTTCAATTTGATCTTTTATTTTTTTTCTTGCAATAGAATTTGAAACATACCTAGACGATAATCATGTCGGTGTGGTAGTGATGGTGGAGAAGTTTGTTCTTGTCGTTGTATATTTTGTTGATCATCTTCGGTCATTAAATTCCAAATACAGTATGTTAATGTTCTATATAAACATGAAAAACAAAACAAAATATCCATTGAGCTTTAAAGAGCAAAAAAAAGATTTTCCTTGTTATAAGTATTATAATAACAATGTTTAGATGAAATAGTTTTTTTTTTAATATAAAAAAAAACTAAAGAAAATTTGATTATAATAAATTCATGCTTGAAATAAAATTCTTTAACATACCTAAATCCAAAAATTATTATCATCAATAATAAATGCATGCATTTGATTAATAATAAATATAAATTTTTAATTATATCCTTAAATGTCATTTGTCGAAGTTGATTATAAGTATTATAAATTGTTGATGGATGAAGTAAATGAAAAAGATATTTTATACTCGATCAAGAATATGATAGAGCTAATTTCATAGGTTTACATGTTGGTGGATGAACAATATTTGATTCAATATTTGAAGATTTTGCTCTTCGATATGTTTGATCATCTTCTTCACCACTGATAGCAACTGCATGTTGCATCTAAATTAGAAAATCAAACAATAGAAATTATCAAGTTTTCTATAAAAAATTTCTATTACAAAAAAAAATCCAGTAAGTCTAAATGATTTTATAAAGATAAGATTCAACTAAAATTCCTATAAAGTATTTTTCAAATCGATTAATCATGATATTTACTCGAAAAGAAAATTCCGTATTGAAAAAAGATACAATATTTTTCAAGTGATTGCGCCCAGGAACACCAGAAAAAATTGATTTTCGAATTTCGATTCGAAACGTCTCACAGTCTTAATGAGAATAGGTTATTATGGCAGTTTCAAATCTTTTTGTTGTTCCGATTCCAAGATATGACTATGATAAAAGCATGTCTTTTATATCACTCATATATACTAACAGATTCCATGTTTTTATTTTAGGATAGCAGATCCAAAAAGATCGGAAACTTTTACAATAAACAATGTTCATTCAGGTCTGTCACTATGCGAAGCCATAAGTGAAAAGTCGAAAACTAGTTTTCTTGAAAGAGCATGACTAGAATTTTCGGATCCGGATTCAGATTCAGCTGATTAAAATTTGTCGGGCCCGGACCCAACCCAGACCTGGATATGTGTCAAAATGGGCGAAAGAAAAAATGCCGACGCATAAAATGTCGATCATATAAAAATGGTGAAAAAATATATTTTCCTGGAAAATGTCTTGGATGCCAGTAAGTGACTCTATCAAGCAGTAAGATGTAGAATTCAAGATTAGGGATGAAGCGAGAACTGATATCCACATCCACATCCTACCCACATAAAGAATCATATAGCTCTATTATTAGTTCTGTGCCTGAATATTTTTGATCCACTATTATTTTTGTTGGTCTACTTAAACAGGAATTATTTTTCTGTATACAGTAAAATATCTTCATTCCACTGGTCGAAAACGTTGAAGTATACTTTTTTTGACAAATCCATATGATTCAAAGGTTTTTTTTGCTACCGACTGTTTTGCTATTTTTTCTTTCAGTCAATTTAATGCCACTCCGGACCCGATGAGCTCCAGTCACGACATTGAGTTAAAAAGTACCATAAAAATACAATGTCTCCATAGTAATAAACTAAGAGTCCGAGTTCATTTCAGAATATTCATAGCTTATTAAAACTTGCATGATGCGTAAAGCGCCAATTCAAAAGCGACTAAGGCAGTAAGAAACTTCTTTCGTTAACATAGGATAGATTTGCTAATATCGCTTGCTATTTTATTCTTTTGCTTGACTTTAAAAAAAGTCAAGTAAATCATATTGTTTAGAGAACCTTTACGATGAGATTAGATTGTGGAATATATTGTAGTTACAAAATTAATGATAAACAAATATTCAAAATTAAACATAAATAATCCTTTATTGGAGTTTTTTTGTTTTTTTAGAATTGATAATTGATTTTAATGAATTAAAAATTTCATAACAAAATTAAATTCTTCATGATATACATTATATTCTATTGAATAAAAGTTATTAACACAAGCACGAAGAAAACATGATATAATTGCTGTTACTATTGTTTTATGAGATACATTTCTTAGTCTTCATATGATAATATTACTTCAAAAATAGTATCTTCACAAAAGTTAATAAATTGTTCTAATTTTTCTTTATCATCTGTTTCATTAATAACTAAATGTAAAAATGTTTTTTTCGATTCCTAAAATGAAATTTAATATTATTGCAAAAATGATTGTGTTTTGTTTTTTCTTATCTAAATAAACAAACTTTAATATGTGATGTTATTCCATTGTTCAATATTTAATTCAGTTATTTCAAAATAAACACGTTCAATATAATCAGCACCACCTTTTATTTCAATTCTATCAAGATGATCTTGAAAATATGATAGAAAACTTTTTCCTTTATCCATTAAACGTTGTAAACGTATATCATGTGGCATATGTTCAGATAAATTTGTTAATAAAATAGCCATATTAAAACCAATATCTCTAGCTAGATTATGAAAACGTTCTGTAAATTCCATAAAATCAATTTTTCCATCTTGATTTATATCAACACAATTTAATATATAATCTATATCTTGACTAAATAAAAAAATTAAAATACTTTTTTGTTTTGTTTTTTTTCTAATTAATAATTTTACTTTGTATAGACTTTTTGTGTTTCCATAGCTCGACGAAATTCTTTTGGAGAAATAAATCCATCTTTATTTATATCATATTCTTGAAAAGCTTCAGATGTTATTAAATCTTTTATTTTAAGAAATATATCAAAAAAATTCTAATAATAATTCAACATTAACTTGTGATTCAATTAATGTATCAACCATTTGTTTACCAACTAAGATAAATAGACACTAGAAAAAACAAAAAAATTTACTTCATCCATTAAGAACATTGCCTAAAAATGAAAGAATAAGATTAAATATTAATTTAAAAAAAGAAAAAACAAAAATTATATTGAATACCTTCAAGCATTGATAATAACATAATAATCATATCTTTTTGTAATTTCATATATTCATGTAATAATTCAATTTGTGTTGGATCCTAGATAATGAAAAAATTTTATAAAAAGAAAGATTCATCGATGAAATTTTACTTGAGATAATTCTCTTTGCATATGTGCAAAAATATAGAAAAATCCAGCAATTGCATCCCACAAACGACTATTTGCTAATGCTAATTGATTTTGTGAACATGGACCCTAGAAAAATAATTCAATTGGATATTTAAAAAAAATTTAAAACTAATGAACTGAGTAAGGATTCGAACGCCCTAGTTTAGAATATTTTCGCTGGACAAAAGGATCGATCTACTGAGTGATCAATTTATATTAGGGAATTAGGTACAAGAGAATGGTATAGGGTATAACTAAAAATTATAGACTGTCTTTTATTTTTCAACAAAGATGAATAACTAGGTCAAATATAAACGGTAATTTGAATAGTCATTGAAATTCTCTATCGAATATACAATAGGGATCAAAATTTTAAAAGAAATTTCATGAAGAGAGTTTTCCAGAGAACTAGTCCATTGAAAGTTCATGTCCTATAGAAGTTTAGCAAAAGTATTGTTAAATATAGTCATTTGAAAGAGTAACAAATTCTGAGCAAAATGACGGGTCACCTAACTCTCGATGATGTTTCGTTGCAAAGTTATAAGCATCAGAAAAACTCAAAAGATTGCCTAATTTATCACTTTTCAACGAAACATCGTGGAGAGCTAGGCGACCCTTCATTTTGTTCAGAATTTTTCTTGCTTTCATATGAGTGTATTTTAGAATATTTTTCTCAGGACATGAAATTCTAGTGAACGGATTTTCTGGAAAACTCTCTTCACAAAAGTTCTTTTGAAATTTTGATCCAAAGGTGTATTCGATAGAGAATATTAATGGCTAATCAAATCACTATTTAGATTTGACCTAACTATTCGTCTCTGTTGAAAAATTTCAAAAATAGAAGGGAAAAGAATCTATAATTTTGTTATACCTTATATCTCGAATAGATCTGCTGAAGAATTATTTTGATGTTAAGAATTTTCTATGACAATCCCCTATGATAAAATAGTCTTTTGAGAATAAATTCCACTGGAGAGAAAAAAGTCAGTCCTACGATTAATTAATTTATATTGAGATGTATTTAGATAAATCTTATAAAAGACATCATATTTTCGTAATATTCAATATACAAAAAAAAATAACTCATAGTAGCCCATCTCGAGAAGATGTTTATTTATTGAGTAATAGAACAGTTTGATTGTCCAAATCTTTATTTTTGAGCTATCGCGAAAGTTTACTGAATTGTTCAACAAAAAAGTTTTGATCAGGTAAATCTCCAGTAAAATTTCGATTATCTCAAGAACGAAAGTCCGGAAAACCAAACTATCCTGTTATGTATCAAGTGAACATCATCTCGGTCGAACAACGATTTGATCTCTGGAGAGATTGTCTCGTCACTAGGACATATTCTTGTAATTTTATATAATTTTTTCATATATTTAAAAATAGACTAAGAAAAAAACAACTACATAATGATGATCTTTTTTTTTTGACATATCAAACCTGAATATATTCTGTTAATGTATTAAAAACTTGTTTAGCAACAATAATAACTCGACAAAGATTTTCTTTTCCATATGCATCAATTGTTTCTTTGCCTGAATAATGCCAATAAAAATCCATTAATGATTCCTAAATTAATAAAAATATTCTATAAAGTTCTTTTCTTTTTTTTTCTTCTCCTTTTTTGTTACTTGTGAACTAAGTAAATAATCAACAGTACAAATAATAATATTCACATTTGTACTACTTCCAATTTGTAAACGAAGATAATTTTGAAATTCAAGATTATGTCCTTCACATAAAAGTTGACAAAAACGAAAAAGTGATATTATAAAATCAGCATCATGTAAATTTTTTTCTCCAGCCATTTCTTTCGAACCAACACCTACAAAAAAAAAGAAAAACTTTTAATATAATCATAATAAATCATAAATTAACATACCAAGTACTTCAGCTTTAATACAACGTTCAAATGTATCAAGATCAAATACACTACAATTAGCCATTAATGTTGCTAATGAAGTAAAATATTCAACATCTTTTGTTTCTTTTAAATAATCTAACATTCGCTAAAATCAATTCAATATTAATAATAACAACATATAAAATTAAAATTTACTTTTTGAACTTCTCGATTACCACCATGTAATAATGATATACCAAGTTGTAATGTTCGTCAAAGCATTTCATTGTTTTTACCTTTATTTAGAATTTAAATATATTTAAAAAAATGATAAATTAATAAAAATACCTTTGCTTGCACTTGTGTATAATAATACAGTTTCAGCAGCACCTCAACTAGCTACTCGATTTTGTTCATAGAGTAATTTTTGTTTTTCCATTTCTTGTTCCTTAATATATATATGTATACAAATATTAATTGATTACTTTTTTTAAAGGATTTTTTTACCTGAAATTATTTGACTTCTTCCGCTCCTTCATCATCATCGTCATCAGCAATAACACAACTCTTTTTAAAAAAAATCAAATATATATATATACAATGGCTTTCAAAATTCTTCGATCAGATCTAATTTCTGAAACAGAAAAAAAAAGAGATCCACAGTGTAACGGCGGATGACCGTTATGCTTCACCTATTATATATTTTCTCTCACTTTGTATCGTGACCTCTTCACCTAGCACTGACCTTCTATATCTGTCTTTGTTCTATCATGTGTGACCGTTCCTTCTAATATATAAGGCATGTTCAATAAAGCGAAAGGGACAGTTGCGAGAGTGCAGATGACACAACACACCATCGTGCCGAAAGGCATAGGCAGTCACTCTCATAATTCGTCACACACAGTTATGTAGAACAGAAAGAATTAAAAATATGAATTTTTCTTTCGTCAAATTATGTGCAAAACCGAATAATAATATTCTGTAATCCGGCTTATTCTGTCTCTTTCCTGATATATATGTGAAATATATGATATAGATAAAGAGTTCTTTATTCAACAATATATTAATAACAAAAAGAAAACAACAAAAAAACACAACAAAAAAAAAAAGATCAAAAATGATCTTGACAAGAACATTGTCCATTTTTATGAAAATGATGGATGCGATTAGCATCCCTAATGATGATGTCACGTTGCCGAGCTTTAGCCACCAGTTTTGTATATGCATCTAAAAATAAAAGATATATATATATACTTAAAAGAACGATCGAGATGAATAATTGTAACTTACGACAATCACCACAAATACGAAGATTTTTGGTGATTTGAATAAAATCTGGAACAGGTCTTTGAATAAAATTAAAGGCTAAAGCCAATCTTTCACTATGACCACCTAAAGCTGATTCAATTGTTTCTTCTTCCCGTAGTTCACGAGTAACCCAGGAAGAATCGCACTTGTAACCAAGTTTTATCACTTCAGATGTCATTCGATTAACTTCATCATGAATTTCGGCTAATTGAGGATGAGAATTATCATTAGCCGAAAATGCCTAGAAAACAAAACAAACTTTCTTCATTTTTTAATGTTTAATAGAAATACTTTACCACAATTTCACCACTTCCATCAGTCCATGATAAACCTGCTTTGACTTTCTTTCCTAATTCTTTTATTTGACTTAATCGAAATTCTTTTGCTTGTTGATGTTCACCAACAGATGAATATAGGTTCGATACAAGAATTACACTTGATGTAAGACCTTCTTTTTCATCAGGAAACAAAGATTTCATTCGATTATAGATCTTCTCAGATAATTTTTTATTCCGATTATTACGTACACCAGATAATAAACACGCTAAAATTATAGAAAATAAATAAATACACAATACATCAATATAATATTATGAAAAGGACTTACAATACATGATAAAACTTGGTGAATTTGTCTTTTCATATTCATCTATCAATTTTTCTGCTTCATCAAATAAAAACAAACGACTTAAACAATCAGTCTTAAATATAATATATAATAATTACAACTAATCTAATATAATAAATAAAATATTAGAAAAACAAACCATAGCAGTTACGATTTTTTCTGTTTTTAAAGGAATTTCATTGAAGATATTTCGAGCTTGATCAAGAAGACCTGAATGAGAACATGCATTTAATACACAAATATGTGTAATTTCATTTTGCAATTCATTCGGCATTTTTCTATATAATTCAATAGCTTCAAGACCCATTCCATTAAGTCCAAATCCACTAACTTAAAAACAAAAAATTATATAATATTTAAAACAAACAAGAAATAAAAATAAATAAAATTACTCATTGCATTGTATATCATTATATCCTGATCGTGAACTGATTTAAATATATTTTGTGCCTTTTCAATAGAACCACATTTACTCTATATGACAAAACAAACAAGTAGTTAATAAAATGGACTAGTCAATGATAATCAATAATCAATACTTACCCACATATGAATCAATGAAGTTTGTATTTGTTTCAGATTTTGAATATGCAAAGGAATTTGATCAATAATGTACTGACATTCTCGAATCATACCAATTTTTGAACATGTACCAATAAGTATATTACATGCGTGCTCATCCAGAACAACACCTTGTTGTTTCATTTCTTCCAAAATTTTAAAGCATTTCCATGGTTTACTATTGATGTTGTAACCATTCATTAGAGCACCATAACTAATAATATTTTTCTTCTTGATTGAATCAAATATGCGTTCAGCACTTTGAACATCACCAAATTTCATTAACATATCTATTGCTGAATTTAATAGAATATTATTATTTCGATAATCATTAGGCATATTATCAAGAAGTTTTTTTCCAATTTTCATTGCTCGATCATTAGCAAGTTTAGCACATGCATTAAAAACAA
>CAJNOL010002282.1:22781-42083 GCA_905250125.1 Rotaria sordida | reverse complement strand
AAGTATGACTACTCTAGTAGAAATCTTTTATTTCTTTTCGATTGATCCTTGATAGATCTGACAAGAATCGAGCATGAATTCATCGATTTTTCCTGAGTTAACGACAAAATTATGAAAAAAAGTGTGTAGGCACAAAAAAAGCAAAGATTTTGTCAAAATTTCTAATAAAATCTTTTAAAGATGGTGACCAGTTTTCCTTTGTTTTTAGATGATAATTTTATCAAGATTGAAAAGATTCCTAATTTAAATTTTGTTTTTGAATTTTTCTTAAAGTATTTAACTAGATTTTTGTGAGGATGCTGTCTAGTTTGTGGAAAGAGATCTTTGTAGGATTTTCTAAAGAGAACAGAAGATAGATGAACACATAGATTGGTGATCTGTAAACTTTCAATGTACAGATGGATGATATCATTCGGCTGAATCATACCATGTTATTTTGAACTTGTATTTGAATTTGATGAGAATATATATTATTTGACGAGAAATTTTTGATTAATCAAACATTTAATTTTACATATTGATTTCATTTGATAAAATTCTACTAATAAGTGCTGATTTTGATGTGATTTAAATAATATATTTTGGGTTTTTTTTTCAAGGATGAATTGAAATGAGAAGACTTTTTACTGAAGGACTTATCTCTTACTAGAAATGTTTTTTGAATGGAAAAATAAATCTATTTTCTAAAATATTAATTATTCATATTCTGAAATGAAATTGATATGCAACAGTTAAATTTAACTATTTTGTTAGACAAAGAATTTTTTCTTTGTTTTATTTAGTGTTAGAGAAGGAAACAATTACAATGATCAAGCCGAATCAAACACTCAACATCGTATGTGATCCTATGCGGATCAATTATGAGGAAAAAGAACAACTGTTTAGGATGGTCGTTTACAGCAATCATAACCTATGCTTTATGGTGTATAACAACCTTCGTAAACAATGACTGTATATAATCGCTGTTAACGATTCCCGTAACAATACGATGACTGTAAACAACATTGAAATAATTTCGTAAGGCATCATATAGGTTATCTGTAAACGATTTAATAAAAACTCATCGTTTTTTTTATCGTATCTCTTCCTAAACAGTCGTTAACATTGTCCACTGGTTCTCATTGAATGTAAACAGCATAGAATACGGCTGATTCAATTGCGTTACTTGCCGTTCCTAAGAAACGTCAATCGTTCGACGCTGCTTTTGGGTTGTACCGTGCTATGAAGTGCTACATAGGGTAATCATTTATGTACTGTAACTATGACGTTTCTATATTGCATTACTAAAGAACCTAAACTTGATGATTAGGCACTATGTAATGGTATAATAAAAGAAAAATTATCTATTTCGTTAGCAATGCAGTGTGCATGTTATTGTGATCAACAATAACAACTAGAGGAATAGCATAATCGTTACTCTCGATATAAATGTTCATTATACTAATCCATAAGTTCAGCCATATCTATTTCGTATAGAACACGGGCTTATACACCATAGAGGGAGTAAGACAAAAGAGAGAAAAGAGTGAGTAGAGGACAGATTGAACAGGTACCTATTGTCGTTAATGAAGTCAGAGCATCTAGCCAAATGATGACCGAACACTCTGACATCATTGAGCAGATGCAAGGTGACAGTATGGCATACCCTAATGATTAGCGCATGATGAATGTAGATAATTCGAATTCGTGATGATTTTAAGAGAAATTTTATTGTTTTTCATTTAAGCAATTAACTGTTCTGTTCTTTTTTGTAAAAGATTGATGAACGTATAATTAGTTCTAAATGAATTTGATGTAATCTTTGTCAAATATACATTCTGATGATCTCATTATTAAAAAAGTGCTTTTTATAAAAGTAAAGGATATTTATATAGATGAAGTTTTGGTTATAAATGTTATATTAAAATAAAAAATATTGAAAGTCCAAAAGAGTTCTATGAACGCATAGAAGCCTGACGTAGTTTATTCGTCAATTGACGTTTTATTTTTCGTGAAAGTTTATGTTTTATTGAGGTTGATATTCTATGAAGTCAATTGAAAAAAGTTCGTCTATGTATATTACAGTACATACAAGCAATTAATTTTGATAAAACAGATGTTGAGAATATTGTCTTAAAATATTGCAAATTATTTTGTTTTATTTATTTCGATAATTCTTTTCAATGATTAATTTCTAATAAATATAAATGATATATATACTATAAACTATTGAATAAACAATGACAATTAAGAGATTTTCCCAACTATTAAAAAAAATGACAATGCTAACATCTTTATAAAAAAATTCAAAAAGAAATAAAAGAGAATGGAAATACTAAATAAAGAGATAATCGAAGTTTTTATTATGAAAATAATGTTTCTGGTCTAAAATAACGTGCAAAATCAAACATAATTGCAATTATCCAGTGTAAACCTTCGGATTTGTAATTATTAAATGAATCATTTAAATAAAAGAATCGAGTCAATTTATAATAGAGACGAAAAGGAAACATATATAATTGTGCTAAATGATGATTTTTAGCATATGCAAAACAACTTGCTAAGACATCATTAACTAATAATGTACCTTTCATTGTTAATGGAGCATAGTAACCTTTTTTTATTTCAATTGTTATATTAATAACTGGAGAATATTGTAATTTATCATTAAATAAAACATATAAAAAATCTCCTATCTGAATATGTTTTGCAGCTAAATAAGTTTGATTTCCATTTGAAGAAATAATTGGTATTAAATGAAAGTCTGTTAAACTTATTTCATGACCAGACTCTGTTTTTAATTTATAAAATAAAGCTAAAATTAAAAAAATGATATATCATTATAAATAATTTTGTATAAAATAAAAAAACCTTCTTTTGAAATTTGCTTATCTAACATCATTATCATTTGAGTAGAAACAATTTTTGATTGCTCAATAGTAAGAATTTCATCACCTGATTTAAGATAAGCTATTTGTTTGTTTTCACCATTCGATAATCTAATTAAAGAATCACCAGAAAAACATTGAAATTTTATTTCTGTTGAATGAGCCCAAGCACCTTTAACAGATTTATTTTATTAGAATTTTGTTTTTATCTGATTAATATTCAAAATAATTCTTATATGAATTCAAAAATAAATTGATAATAAAAACTATATTGAAAATAATTTCTTCGAAAAAATCAACTCAAAAAACTTTACCTTTTCCATACATATCAAATAGTTTCTTGCTTGATGTATAATCAATATAAAACAATGTTAAAACGACAAGAATAATTCTATATGGAACATTTATCATAGAATACATTTTTCTTTTATTGATTTTTAATTATCAAATTGACTAACTAAATTCTAAAGATTTTTAAAATTTATAAATATTCATTTAAAAATAAATTTTTTTATCGATTTTATTTCATTTATATTTAATCAATTTGTCAATAATAGTTCACTTCTTTTTTTTTTTTATTCATATAAATTTTCAATCAAATTATAAAAAAAAAGTATTTGAATTTTTTCTTTCAATTGCTTTTCTTATTTAGTTTTAATGAAAGAAAAAAAAATAATTGATTTTCAAGGAAATCAAATCGAAATGCAATTCATTATAGGAATATGTTTTATTCAAATAGAATATTGAATTCTTAAATGAAATAAAAACATTAAATAACAATTTTTTTTAATATCAATTATAGACTAATTTATATTTCTTTTTAAATACTTTTTTTTTATCAAAATAAAATTCTTCTGAAGAACTTTTAATCGCGAGATTTTTATGAAGAATGCTTTTTATTCGGATAAACTCAACTAATAATGTCAATCAGACATTCAGATTTTGAAAATTATTTCAATTCTTATATTATCTTAAAAATTTTGATAAATAATTCATTTAATTAGAAAAACTAAAAAATATTCATCTAACATATACAAATCAAATGTTTAATTTAATTATGTTTGATCAATATTTAGATATTAATTCAAAATTTTTCCATTTAATCGAACCTATATGAATTCAATTAGGTATTCTTTATCAAATTTAAATCTATATTAAGTAATTTTTTTGAATTTTCTAATTAATTAAAATATATTTAATTATAATTATTATATCACCGATCAAATTCAACAAAAGTCTTTCGCAAGAAAAATATTTTCAAACCTTATTCTTATTATAAAAAATAAACGGTTTCAATAAAATAACAAATATTCAAATAGAAATTCGTTTAAATAGAAATGAGAAGATTTCTACGATTTTTTAATTATTCAAATTTAGAAAAAGAAACTTTGTTTTTGAAATATATCTCTTTGTAATAGAATATGATTTATCCTATTAGATTTAAATATAAACATAAATTTCAAAGAAATCGAATCGATTTATCACGGAGAATTTCACTTTGTTCAATGACATGCCGATGATAAAAATAAAGAATATTCTTTATCAATAATTAAGTAATAAAAAGAAATTCTTTTCGAAATAATCTTATCATCCTTTGAAATCAACAAAAGAATTTTAAAAAAGACAACGTCTTTCTTCTTCTAATAAGAGATTTTTTTAATCTGGATTTAATATTTTTTTTACTTTATAATAATCTTCTTATAATTGAACTTGTTCGAGATTATTTTATATCTGATCAATGTAAACAATTATAAATACTAACAGAGCATCTAAGATCCAACTAACAAACAGAAGCACTGGTCAATATTTTATATTTTTATATGTTGTTTAAGAGGAGAACACCATATAAAAATATAAAGTTTTGATCAGTGTCTGAATCGCTGACATAATTGTCGATAATTTGATGAAAGTTCTCTTAAATTTATTTGTTTTACAAATTATTTCTATTTCAAACAAATAAATTTCTTCATTAAAAAGATTAATCAATTTAAAGAGTATTTTTTGTTAATTAAATGAAATCGTTTTATGTTTGTTTTATTTAAATTAAATATTTTAAGAATAATCAAATATTAAAAACATTCTATTTAACATCTTTTTAGATTTTTTTGTAAAAGATTCGGTAAATAAATAAATTTATACTTGAGCCTGTACAACACGATTATTCCAATATCTTCGAAAATGATGCCAAAAAGACAAAATATGACAAGCTCGCATTCGAAATTCACTCGATGTTATCATATAAATATAAAAATCGGTCGAATATTGAACATAAAATAAACATATTGCAAGAAGACGAAGAAATTGTACAACATTTTCTTCATTTTCACTTCTTTTCTTTTCCATTGTCAATGATCTATAAAGATTAATCGTAGCAAATGGAAGAGATGCTATTGCATTTCCAGCTATTTGAAACATATATGTTCGAGTTATTTGTCTATCAAATCTTTGTATAACATGTTGATTGTTTAGACGTTTAACAAGTTTTCTTGTAATATACCAAAAATAAATAGCTAATAGAATAGGTAATACTCCTTCTAATAATGGAAAATAAAAAAGTGCTGCAAATAATAATAAAGCTCGTGATCGTGATGTACAAATAGCTGTACCATTTAGATTTTCCTGTGGAACATTATCAAAAAGAATTACAACAGGCATTCCAAAAGCAAACCAAATTATAATTAAAGCTCCACAAACAAGATAACGAGATAATTTAATTGAATTAAATGATCGAATTTTGGGTGAAGATGATATTATTGAATAACGATTAAATGAAATAAAACAATTTAATATAAATATTGATGTTATTGTAAATACAGCATAACTCATTTGAAATTTACAAAATGTTCCATTTAATGCAAGCCAATTTATTTCAAAACCAAACGTAACTATATTTGGCAAAAAATAAATTGGTAAAAATAAAAATGATAAAATTCCAATAACTCGAATATATATTGAAAATGGATTTTCATTTAATGGATAATTATTAAATATAATTATAACCATTAATGAACCAAACATACCAAGCAATAATATTGTTAGGCCTCCATATATCAATATTAAACGAGCCGTTTTTACTAATATTTCAGTTGATATTAACATCGAATTTTTATATTGTTCATTATCAACAACAATTATATTTAACTATATTAGGTAACATTTTTCGTTTTTATTTATTTCAGTAAAAAAATATTTTTTTTTCTCTCTTTCTCTATATGAATATGATATTCATTTTCTTTTTCTTTTTTAGATATAATCTTCTTAAGATATTATTTTATCAACATTCTTTTTTCTTCTACTTACACTTCGATTTGTCGCGCATAGATTCTATGAAAAAAATAACAAAACTATTTACAAATCAATATTTCTTTTTTTAAAGAGATAATCAATTGAATTGTTTATTATGAAATATATAACATTAGAGATTGAATCATCATCGAACATTTATTGCAGTTAAATTAAATCGTTTTAATTGATTTAAATAAATATTATCCTATTCGATATTTATGTATTTGAAATGCTATTGACTAAATCAAGTTTTTTATCATAAATTTATTTTCTATTTTAAATTTGATTATTTACAACTTTTATAGAAATAGAACTATGAAAATTCTCATTGACTTTTGATTTCGAAAGTCCACATAGTTAATTAATCTTTTGGCTGCGGCTGACACAAATATGCGTCACAGTAATTTCATGATATATTGACACTCATAGAATTATAAGTGATATCAATTTTCGTGAAAGCATTTCTGAGGCACTTTTTTTTAATGTAATTTGAATTATAAATTCTGTTATTATGATAATCGGCAATGCATAATAATTATAATACAACTGACTCCTACTGAAAAGTTTGCTTTGTTAGGAGTAAAAAAAAAATGAAAAAAATAAGGAAGATTATCTTTAGAAAATCTATTGAGACTCACTGCTCGACACTTTTCTTCACTTATTCAAGGTTATTCAGCTGAAGGTGTATTTGCAGAAACAAAGAGCTGGAAGTGCCATGTCTGTAGTAATACAACCACAGATCCAAAAAAAAAAGCACTGATATAAGACATGAGTGTGCTCAATGTAATGTTGGTTTATGTGTTGTATCTTGTTTTGAACTGTAAGACACTTTGAAAAACTTCCAAACATCCATATTTACAAAAATTTTTTTATAAACTAGAACTACAGATTAATTTACGATCAAAGATACGGCAAAAAACAAATTTTAATTCTTTTTTTAAAGTTTCATAGCCGAAGGATTAAATTATTCTTAGAAAAATTCTTTTCAATAATTAATCATAACATATCTAACCAGAATTAAATACTATTATTCGTTTCTATTTACCTTATTCAATAGAACTTCGATTATCTTATTTATTAAATATTTCTATAATATAGAGTAGATGCTGAATTCGAGTTCGAATATGCATGAAAAATTTTTTTAAAAATGACTTCCTGTTGAAATAGTCACAAAAAAAAGAAAAAACTTTATTAAAAAAACTCCACTCTTCTCACCACAGCGAAAAAAGACAAAAGATAAATTTTATATAGGTAAATTATAAATCTATAAATTGAATAACGCACCACTGTCGTAGCAGCAAAAAAAAGCAAAAGGTAAAATTGTTATGTGTATTTGAATTATAATTCGAATTGGAACTATTCTTATCACTGTGTACACAGAGGCGAGTATCGGTCACTGCTCTGCAGGGGGCGGTACGCATCCTCACATCGTGACGCTGAGATAAAGAGTTAGTTAAGCGGACAAATGTTGTTTTAGCGATTTGGATACTTCAATATAGGGGTCTCATGTTAGCATTGTTGTTAAAAACTGCTAATACCTTTGCATTAGCATTAAACAATAAGACTGATGCTTCAGTATTATTGGCATTAGAGTTAATTGATACAAAGCTGCCAGCATTAAGTTAGCATTCTTTTTAATTCTAATACCATTATCCAATATAGATCTCACCAGGGAATCTCTCGAGGTGATAAAAAGCTTTTGAACTCAGACTACTTTTATCATGTAGGCTTTAGTGAGTAGTGATATCCCCTTAGTTGGTTCGTGACCATATTGCTTTGGGATGGAATTATAGATGATTTACTGGTTTTTCGACCTATGACATCCTGAGAGCAGCAATAGCAAATGAATGAATTTCGATCTAAAATTTTATTCATAAAGAGGTCTTATGAACACTAGAAATGTCCTACAAGTTTCAAGCAAAACGAATGCATCCTTCTTGAGATATCGAATTTAAAAAAAACCGACTATTTCTCGCACGCAGTTACAATCTATTTTACAATACAGTCGTTTTTTGAAAATTTCATATCTCAAGAAGGATGCATTCGTTTTGCTCGAAACTTGTAGGATATTCCTAGTGTTCATAAGACCTCTTTATGGACAAAATTTCAAATCGAAATTCATCCATTTGCTATTGCTGCTCTCAGGAAGTCATAAGTCGAAAAACCAGTAAATCATCTATAATTCCATCCCAAAGCAATATGGTCACGAATCAACTTAGGACATTTCACTAATTACTAAAGCCTACATGATAAAAGTAGTCTGAGTTCAAAAGTTTTTTATCACCTCGAGAGGTTCCCTCGTTAGTCAAGATCTAATTTAAAGCTTTTTGCTGTTTTTTGATTGATCTGAATTGATAAATCAATTGTCGTGCAGATAATTCCGATCCATTCATAATGCAGGATAAACTGAAGTAAAAAATCATGTTGACTATGAAGTTCTTATTGCCTTAGACAATATAGAAGAGCTATATAAGCAATCAATTCTAAAAATATAGCTTTACAGTAATATCTGTTTTTGTTTAGTTTTTGTGCTCGTTTCACAATTGAATTTGCATGAATATGATTTATATGTCAGACTATATTTATGAACTATTTTCAGTGATGTCCCTAGCGGAGAACAACAGAATGACTTCCTCAATCTTGAAAAATTTTCGTTTTTCTCTAATGAAGTTTCAGCGTTTTATTGTTCTTTTTTTTGCTCATCAGTTTCTCAAAACACAGCTCAACCCTTCCTTCCATGCATCAAATCCAATCAGCTTTATCAAAAATCGTAAAGTTGGCTTCTTGAGTGATTGCTCCTTTCCAATTCTGGTGATCTTGGAACATCTCTAGATATTTTTATTGTATAAAAAATTAGCAATTGAAGCAGGGTTGGTTCATTTCTGCATACGGCTTACTGATCATTCTGAACGGTAAACCAATCATTTCTTCCAATAGTGGAGTTTAACAATGAAATAACTGATTCAGCGCAATTTATTACTAAACTTATTCAGTTTTGCGACATGAAATATCATTCTGTGAGATAATGATTATTGCGTATTATAATAAAAATATATATAGTATAAAGCGATAACAAGTATTTGATGTGACACATTATCTTTTTCTTTTATCTTTGTTCTTAAAACATTAAAAAAAAAAGAACAATGTACATGAATATATATTGTTATTCGTTGTTGTCTCATTGTTGATAATGCGTTAGATTTCATTTCAAAGATTGATAATGAAATTAAATAGATGATTCGAATAAGAAAATGATTTCGAATAGAAATAAGTAAAACATAGAATATTTTGTTTTCAGATTTGTAACGAATTGAAATGTCAAGAGACCGAGCAACATCTTTTGAGCTTAAAAATGAAAAAAACAGTACCGATATGATTCAAGTAAAATTTTATTTAGAAAAAGTTCGCTTTTTTTTTTTATTCTTTTTAAATTTGTAAATTAGATAAATGTTATATCATCAGGGCGAATAGATGATGATCCACCAAGTTATAGAGAAACAAATTTGAATGATAGTAGAATATTATTACCATCAAATAAAGAAAGTCTTCATAGAAATTTAAAAGAACGACATATGATTATGATTGCATTAGGTGGAACAATTGGCACTGGATTATTTTTAGCTTCTGGTCAAGCATTAGCATCATCAGGACCTGGTGGTTCTCTTATATCTTATGTTCTTGTTTCAATTATGGTTTATTTTGTAATGACAAGTTTAGGTTTGTTTTAAGTTAATACATATATTCCATTTTAACACATATATTTTATTCTAAATTATTGAAAAATTTTATTTTCGAATATCAATTTATTATTTTATCTATCGGTTAGTTAGTTAAGTATTTTTTCAATTCGAATTTTCTGACTAGATCAACTAACAAATATCATTGAAAATGTTATTTCTATATATTAATCAATTAAATAAATCGATTAATAGATAAAACAAACTCAATAGTCGCATATGTCGAATTTCCCATATATATTATGTTAGAATTGATATTTTAATATCATATATGAAAGTATTTTAGTTTCAATCAACAAACTGATATAGAAAAAATAAGATAACTTTCATCTAATCTACGAAAAAACAAACGTGTTATTCTACGATTTTTATCTTTAAAATGTTTTCTCTTGAGAAGTAAAAAAAAAAATTTTCATGGAAAACATTTAACAATGAAAACCTTGAAATTGAATTTAATTTTTGATAATTTTATATTCGAATGATGAATCTATTTCTGATATTTATTTTTTAAGACTATTAATATTTGTCAAAGATTTTATTTATTTACTTGAATATTATTCAATAATTGGCAAAAAGAAAAAGAAAATTTTAAGGAGAAAAATTCTTGATTGATCATATCAATTCAATTTTCGTTTGATTTAATGAATATTTAAACATATTTTATTTATTTTAATTAAACTTTTAAGATTATTTCGATGAATATTCTATAATTAAAAGAATATTTATCTTTAGATTTAAAATAAACACAATGAGTATCGATTAATATAATCGAAATAATATTTATAGAAAAATAAAATAATCAAATGTTATATAAAAAGAAAAGATTTTAAATACAACTAATGTATAAATTGTATTAAGATAATATGTCTCGCAAATGATTGTCTATATCAAATATACTATAGATAATAATAAAAAATAATTTCGAAGAAAAAATTTGATGCTGTTTCGAACAATATATTGACTACATAGGTTTTATTATCAATTAAACTTATTTTATGCGAAGGAACACATTTGTCAAAGACTAAAACGACATTTCGACACAATTTATCATGTTTTGTATTTTGATAAAAACAGATTCGATCGAAAAACAGGATTTTTTTCTTTTTTTGTTTTGAGAAATTCTTTCTCGTTACATAAAGAGTATATGTTCGAAAAGTGTTTATAGATTTCGATTGTTTTGAGTATTAGATTAGTCTAAGGGATAATTTCATAGAAAATGAAATTCTTTTCATGAGTATTATCTTAAAACTATATGAAAATGTTATTAAGAGAAATTAACAATGAGAGAAAAAACAAACCTATTCTGCTTTGTAGAAACAATATATTTGATTTATTTGAATATTTTATTAAAGATAAACAAGTCAATGTGACTATAAATATATTTATAAAAAGCATTTAAATGTGATATTAACTGACTCCTATTGATCTTGTTTAATGACAATTAACTATCCGAAATGTGATCAAACATATTTCTAAAGATGTTTTATTGATAATATAATTATTATCTTTTGTCAATGTTTTTCTCTCAATAAAATAAATTTATTTGAGAATAAAAAAACAAATAACTATACTGTTCGAAAGAGTATTATATTGTCATTCGAGAGAATTTATATTGATTATCTATCATCAATTGTAAATATAGACTTATTAATGATAAATTTCCTTCTAAGACATTTTCATACATTAATTATATTTGATTTATTTAAAAATCTAGCTGAACTTTCAACTCAATATCCAATAAGTGGTTCATTTAATACATATGGAAGTCGTTTTGTTGATGAAGCATTTGGTTTTGCTTTAGCTTATAATTATTATTTTTCTTGGGTTACAACAATTGCTGGGGAGTTAGTAGCGGCAGGGATAATTGTACAATTTTGGTTACCAAATAGCCCAAGTGTGGTTTGGTCTCTATTAGGAATGACAATAATGTTTGTATTAAATGCATTTACAGTAAAAGGTTATGCAGAAGCTGAATATTGGTTTGCTATGATAAAAGTTCTTACTGTTGTTATGTTTATAATAATTGGTATATTAGTTGATAGTGGTGTACTTGGACACGATAAAATAGGAATTCGTAATTGGAAAATTGATGGTGCACCTTTTTATAAAGGTTTTGGTGGAATAATTACAACTTCAATTGTTTCTGGTTTTGCTTTTCAAGTAAGTTAAGATTAATTTAAATTCAAAAATAAATAATTTAATAAAATGTAAAGGGTACAGAAGCAGTTGGTATAGCAGCAGGTGAAAGTGCAAATCCTCGTCGTGATGTCCCACGTGCAATGAATGGAACTATTTGGCGTATTATTTTATTTTTTGTTGGATCAATAATAATAATGGGTCTTGTTATTCCATATAATGATCCTAATTTAGCTCATAATGATGATGTTAAAAATGTCGCTGTATCACCATTTACACTTGTTTTTATTAAATCAGGTCTTAAACCAGCTGTACATATAATGAATGCAGTTATATTAACAACAATATTATCCGCTGGAAATTCAGGTCTTTATGTATGTACACGTGTTTTATATGCATTAGCTAATGAAGGAAAAGCTCCAAAAAAATTTGCTTATTTAACACGAACTGGTATTCCAATATGGTGTCTTGTATTTACAACATTTGTATCAACAGTATTATTTGGTTTATCGTTTATTGGTAATAAAATAATATATCAATGGTTAGTTAATATAACTGGTGTTATGGGTTTTATAGCTTGGTTTGGAATATCATTAGCTCATTGGAGATTTCGTCGAGCTTTTATTTTACAAGGTTATTCATTAAATGATCTTATTTATAAAGCATTATTTTTTCCAGTTGGACCAATATTAGCATCATTATTAATATGTATATCTGTTTTAGGACAAGGTTATTCAGCATTTACAACACATCCATTTAATTTTAGTAATTTCTTATCAGCTTATATAACAATACCTGTTTTTTTAGTTATTTATTTTGTTTACAAATTTGTTAAAAAAACACGTATTGTACCTTTGTCACAAATTGATCTTGTTACTGATAGCATTATATTTCGTCCTAATGAACGGACACATAGTTCTTAACAAGATTTTTTTTTTTTTGAAATAAATAATTGTTATCATTATTCAAATAACTTTTTAAACTTATCTTTAATTACAAATTTATTCTAATTTTATTATTATATCATTTATATTTATCAACAAAAATAATATTTATTATATTTAAATAAAATTTATATCATAAAGAAGATTTCAAAATTGAAATATTCAATTAAATATATATATATATATATATATATAAATCCATCTAAAAGGAAAGAGTCTATTGCATACAAGTTCGAATACTAATTATACTTTTCTTACTAACTTAAAACTTATCTATTTTCTAAAACCAATTGTCAATGAATTCGTGTTTGACCAAGCAAAACATAAGAGTTTTCAAATGGTAAGTATCTAATTTCATCATCTTAAAGTATAGTTAGAGCTCAAATGATACGTCTATGAGATCTGTAAGAATTAATACTAAACAGATGAGATAATTTTAGTTAAAGAAATATTTAACAATTATTTTTATAAGTATTAATTTAATCTGATTTGTTTCGATTATAAACAAGAAAGTAACGTTTACTACAGAGAGCAAAATCGTAATCGAGATTTTCTTATTTATTTCGGTCTCCTATGTGAAAATAGTTGACAGGAGAGGATTTTTGAAAAAGATATTCGGTAATCAAGCGATGGGAAAGAATTGTCAATGTTCAACCTGAAAAGTTTGATCCACTTCCTATGTTTTCGAGACGAAGAACTTCGCTGCATTTTACTAATTTATTGTTCAAGTGCTCGAGTAATAATCCTACTAGAGAAAGTTTTTACTTGGCCAACTCTCAAACTATTTAGTAATCTTCATCCTGGACACAAGCAAACTATTCAGTTGGTCAACAAGAAATTTTGTTGAAAACTGATATGATAACAGTAATTTGATGATCAACATATAGATAGACAAGCATTTTATTGAATAATTCGAATTTCTATTGATAAAATCAACCATCGAAAGGAAACTTATCTAGTTAATTTTGATAAACATATATCATAGGATATTGGAATTGATGACTAGGTACATCAATCCACATGGAATGATTCTGTTCATCTGATCTCTGCTGAACATGATCGTATAAGAATATGACCATTTTATCCAATCAAAAACAGACTATTATTATTAGTTCGAGCATAAATAACGCTGGCTTCCCACATCGCCTCGTTTTCCTCTATTTTTTTGGAAATAATTAGGTGTTAAAGGAAAATAATCGATAATGTTGACTCATTTGAGTGAATCAATACGCTTTTAATCAATAAGGTCAATAACAAGGTTGAAAGTTGACCTTGAGTGTGCATTGAGAAAACCAAATAGACACTAATTCCAATCCGAAACATTTTTTAGTAAATTATTTTGGATTTGATCAGATTAGCTAAAATCAATATTTATTGAAGTCAATATTTAGAAATACCAAAATAAATGGTGATAGACTTATGTACGTGCAAACATAAAAGTTTGAAAGTTAGGTACTTGAGCGGAACAACAGGGTAGTTTCGAGTATGAACTTAAACACGATTTTCAAGAATCTCGGCTGCAGAACTGCAGAATCTTCCATCAAAGTGATCAAATTTGCTCGGATGGGAAAATCGTTTCCAAGACGTAGCCAGTTAGCAAAGCAACAAAACACGATTTTTCTCGATAAGACTTCTAAAATTTCGCCAGAAAAAAAGTTTCCCAAGTGCTTGTTCGCACACAGCAGTAGGTTCTGCAACTCTGGTAGCCTCGAAGATGAATTAGTGATAACCTCTGACAAATTTTGTAAAAATTCGCTGCGTCATGCAACGTTAGAGAGGGTCAGTTTTCCTACTCCTAGAGAATTTTATGAATAATCGTCCAAACTAAAGTGTAGTGTACTCAAAATTTAAAGCTTTTTCAAGTACAATTTTTCTTGTATATTACTTAATTCCAATTGAATTCCAAGTTATATTAAGTCTTTATAATTGATCAGAATTAGTATTATTCTGTTCCCAGGAAGAACTTCGGATAACGTGATAGAAATTCTTGTCACAGATTTGAGAAAGAAACTTTGAACGCTTTGTTTTGAATTGAATTTGTGGTATTTTCTTGTCTTATAAATATGTCCGCCCTATTACGTCTTTTTTTTGTTTATGTTAGCTCTTTATGCTCTCGTACTTTTATCAACTGAACAGATTCTGAATATTCAGTGGTTTTCTTTTTAATTTCTTTTTCTTCATCTACGAGTATCCAGGTAAAGTGGTATCACAATCGAGTACTTTTGTAGTAGACCCTGTCCTTTTTGTCTGTTTTTTATAGTTCTCTTGCTCTGAACTCGATAGAAAAAACACGACCACAAATATCAACAACTGAAAATAGCTTTTATCTTTCGAATTTTTCGAGTCTTTTTTGAATCCAGATTAACGACGCTCTGATTTATTGACTTTTAAATCTCGTCGTAGCCTTCATTCTTATTTCAGAAGCAAAAAAATGAGCCTCTTTTTTTTCTTTCTATATTGAAAATTCCCTTTTTTTTTCTGCAAATGACGGTCCTCTTTTTCTCTTCTTTTTCTACGGTCTGCCAGTGGGATGCCAGATAGCGATATGTGTAACGATTTTCAATTTCATAATATCGTTGAAAAATGAAAAAAAATTCTCTTTACACCTTATCATATCATGAAATCGATTGAAATAACTATTTCTTCTATAATGAATATAAAGCTATATTTCATAAATGTCACATGTCAATGTTGAATATCTGAAATAGAGATATTCACTGACGTCTTCATTTTTTTTCCATCAAAACCAACGGTTCGAATGTTTTACATCCTTTTTTATCAAGTTTTTTTCTTAGTACTTTTTCTATTAAACTAATATTTTCTGACTTCAAGAGATTGATTGCTACTCTAAGAAGTCGATATTCATATAGCACAGTATATTTAGTTACATAGTACCACACTTTTTCCTATCGGTTAAATGTTCTAACAAGTGACTATTTTTGTAGAACCATCTTTAATAAATAATCAAACTCGAAAACACTAAACGACAACAGCCGGTATGGCTGGTACAGGTAAGAGGAGCACGCTTATTTTTATGCGGAGGCACGATTTCTAATGGAATTTAATATTTTTCTAAGAGTTTAAAAATATTCATGCAATTATTTATTAAAAAAACCAGCAGAAGAACAACAGTTAACCATTTATTTTCGAACGGTTTGCATGACATAGGCAGACACTAATGGAAACGTACACATTGATAATGTGACAAAAACTCATCGGCAGAGCAATATTCGAATATTTGAAAGATCTTCAATAATTCAATTCAACATTTGAGTTTGATACTAGCGGATGTTTAGAGGTTGTAGTTCTTAAAGATATATTAAACTCATGTGGAAAATTTATTTAAGTAACAAGAAAAGTTTTTTGGATATTGACATCCTATCAGATTATTTAATGCAATAGAGAAGCACAACATTTATGTAGTCCTTTGTAATTGCTTTTCTTTTATTCTTTGTCGATGTGTACATCGACAATTCGGTTTTTTTTTCTTGATGACCTTGAGAAGAGAAAGTGAGACAATACTCGTTGAAAGGCGAAAATGAAATTTCATGATTGAATTCATAACAACTATCTTCTGACGTTTCATGAAAAAATATTGGAAAAAGCAAGATTTTTCTTGATTTTGTTTTCTTTTTCAAGCTTCGAGATAATTATAACGATGATACCAACAAGTTAGCCAGTATTGTCTTTTGCTTATAGCTAAGATAGCTGTAAATCTAAGAACTAATGATAGATAATCAATCAGAGAAAGAATGAATCAAACAATCGAAATTATTTATTAAAAAGGTGCACATATTTATTAATGAATTGTCTTAGTAAGGAATTTTATAAGGAGAAAAGTATTTCGTATTCAATTTTCGAAATGAATATTTGTTTTCTTTTGTTAATGAGATACCCATTTTATGAGCCATCGACATTAAAAGGTTCTTATTGGATTTCGTCGTCGGTAAAAACTCAAATATAATCTAGTTTATTTATGTTTTTTAAACCTGAAATTATTTATTTATTTGATTTTCTTTTAAAAATAAAATTTTTAATTGATAGAAGATTTTTCTAAATTGATTTCGATGCAAATTCGAATTGAACAATTTATTGATTGTTCATTATTTCAAGTAAGAACTTCTATTCGAGGAACTTCATTAGAAAAATAATGAATTTTGTTTATTAAAATAGAAAGATTTTTATTGAGAAAGCAAAACGTGTTTTTTTTCGTTAAAAAAACCCTTTCTTTGTTATTTGAATAATTTTGTTTTCTTTTGTTAATTGATTCGATATATGGAATTAAAATAGAGAAATTCATTTTTTTGTTCATATCAAAGTAAAAGAATGAATTTTTTTTTGAAGAAAAAATAATTTGTAAGAGCATATATATGTCTTTACATAATGAATAAGTAATGGTTAAGTATACTCGAAGTGAAATATGTATTTATGTTACTTGTGTACAAAACGTTTCTCTTGCATTGTTTTGTTTGTTTTTTTTTTTATTAAAAATTTTATAATAGGAAGAAAACAATTTTTTTTTATATAACTTATTTCTTTTAATTTTTTAAAAGAGAAAATATTTTTTAGTGAAATATTCATTAAGTAAATATATATTTATTTAAATAATAATTATTTTAAAATGAAATAAATATTTTTGTGAAAAAAGAAAAAAAGAATAATTATTCTTTTAGAAAATCGATATTATTTATTAAAATGATGGTTAGTCGTACACTATCTCAATCTCGATATTTTCTTATATTATTTGCTTTAATTCCATTGTTATTGTCTATAATGCATTATTATAAAAAATCAAATTTATTAAATAATATATTTCCATATCATAATAGAGATAATATATTAATAAAAATTTTTGAAATAAATGATCGACTACCAACGTATAAACTAGTTACATATCAAGGATATGAATTTCCTTTGAAACGAAATCGTGCACAAACAGTATTAATCAATCATTTAAAACTTCAGGAAAAATGTCAACAAAATCCAAATACAACTGTTTTTGATATTGGAGCATCTTTAGGTAACACTATTTTTAATAAATTTTTATTTCAATACATTTTTAAATCATATTTTATGAAAGAAAAAAGAAAAATATTATATTTTTTAGGAGAATTTGGTTTATATGCTGCTGCATGTGGATGTCAAGTTTATATGTTTGAAATTGAACCAAGAAAACTTTCATTGATTGAAAAATCGATAACAATAAATAAATTTGAATCACGTGTTCATTTAATGAAAAAAGCTGTTAGTGATTTAAAATCGAATACGACAGTATATTTTAGTAAAAATAGTACTAGTCAATTATCTTCTATTAATCATCACAAAAATCAAGATATATATAGGGGTGAAACAATTAATTTAAATGATTATCCATTTTCATCATCAATTTATTTATTTCGAGTTGATGTTCAAGGACATGAATTACACGTTTTTAGATCAACTGAAAAATTATTTCGTCGACATCTTATAAATCATGTTATTTTTGAATATACTAGTTGGGGAACACCAAAAACTGTACACCAAGACATTTTTCAATATATGAAACTTATTCTTGGCGCAAAAACATTTTATGCACTTCATCCAAAAGAACCAATCATTTATGGACCTTTGAATGACAACGATCTAAATGAATTTTATTCTCAACATCATCAACAACATTTACAAAGAGATGTTTATGCACTATTTAAAGATGAACAATTGTCAATCAGTGCAAGTCCCTACAATTTTTCTTCGTCTTTTAAATAACTTTATTTTCTCAATTCATTACAAAACTTATTTTCTTATTATTAAATCTTTAATTTATTTTGCTTTTTACTTATAGTTTATTTTCAATTGTTTTATTAATCAACGTATTGTCAACAATAGATTCAATTATTTTATTAATCAACGTATTGTCAACAATAGATTCAATTATTTTAGAATTTTGTTTGATATGTTAACTAAAGGTTCGATTGATTATTTTAAAATCGAGTTATTTTCTTGAGTATTTCTTTTTAATACAAATAATAGAAATAAATATTCGTTTTTCAATCTAATAGATGAAATAAATAATCATCCCAATAAAGTGACAATTAATTCAAGAGAATATATTTATCGATACAAATTCTATTCATTATTGTTATACTTTGTTTTTTTTTAGTTAGATAATCATAAAAAAAAAAACTTTTTTTATTTATCTTTAAATAAGTTCATCAGCTTATACTAACATTCTCATGAGAAATCCGCATTGATTTTAATCTATCAAGTTTTTCACGTTGTCTTGAATTGAAATTAATTTATCTTTTGTTTATTTCTGTTATAATAGAATTCGATCAAAATCTAATATAAAATATT
>CAJNOL010002282.1:696-22681 GCA_905250125.1 Rotaria sordida | reverse complement strand
TGGATTAGAAATGAATAAATAATGTAGAGATGTTGATATATATAGACATATGTGCACAAAGATATCACGCGACATATTATGAAGATCAAGCAAGAATCTTTTTTTCTGTCCTGTCATTGGAAACTTGTGTGAACTTCAAGAAATTCTAATCATCTTGTAATTCTTTGCAAATATTTGTTTTTCTTGATCGATCAGACAAAAATCTTTTTTTTTCTTTCCTGTTAAAAGAATCTTGGCTGATCGATCAAGAAAAACAAGAATCTGAACAGAATAGATCCAAGAAACTCGATTAGTGAAGATAATAAAACATTGTTGATTTTATTTTCAATAAAGTATTAAAATAATGGTTATAGTCTATAAATAATCAAACATAAATTCATTTTAAAAAATTGAATACAAATTCTAGTTAATTATCTTGTTAAACAACATTGATATAGAACTCTTATTTAGATACTTGTCTATATAATATAATAAGAAATAATATTCTTCAGAGATATTAAAAATCTACTCTCAAAATAAATATTTTTATTAACAATTCTATGTCAAATAAATATTATTTTTATGTATCATCGGAATGTTTATTCATCTAATCAAATAAAAAAGTGTTAATGAAATGAACAATATAGACATCAATATATGTATTTGTGTCTTCTATTGAGACAGACACAGACCTTTTTTTATTCTCTTTTGTGTTTTTATCAAAATAAGAATCTTTTTAAACAATTTTAATGAATGGATGATTAAAATTTTGAAAAAAACCTAGCCAAAGAAGATTACTTTTCTAATCGATTTTTTATTAGTGATATTTTAAATGAATAACTACATGGATTTGATCCTTTTTTTTAATGAAAAATTTATTAAATAAAAAGAAAAACCGTTTGAGAATGAAATGATTAACTAATTTAATATAACAAAAAAAAACAAAAGATTATCGAATAAAATATAATTTAAAATAAAAAAAGTTTGATGCCTCCACGCAGGATCGAACTACGGACCTCCAGTTTACAAGACTGGCGCTCTACCACTGAGCTATAGAGGCACATTGACCTTACGCCTTTTTTTTTCTAAACATGGTGTACTTAATTTATCTTCTATTCTGATTTTTATTAACGAAAAAAAACGAAATATTTCCTTTGTTTTTTAAATAAAATAAAATAAATTTTGAACATAATATTTATTTAATTATAAAAAATAAAATTAATTCATTGAAATAAAAAAAAAAGTTTTTCTTTAATTTTAAAATAATTGCAAAAGCAGATGGGTTTTTCATCGAGAAATTCTCAATAAGAAAAATCCTATTCGAATATTTTTTTTTATAAAAAAGCGAAAAGAGAACGAAATAAAATAATATTCAAATTATTTGAAATGTGAATTTATTTAAATGTATATCTTAAAAATCGATTTGAAATTTCTCGAATTATTTATTCGAAAAATAATTTTGAATAAATGAAATATTTCAATGAGACTTTTTATTTTCATATCTTCTGTTAATTAAGAAACGGGATTTTTTAAAATTCTAAATCATTTAACTCTTTACCTCTCTCCCTATAACGGTTTCAGGAGAGTCATTAATAAAACAACTATCGAAATAGAATATCCAGTTGCCTTTGAGGGGCAACGACATGAAAAATTCTATTTTTTATCTTTTGTGAGTAGAGTGTGAGTAACTGGCTGTGGGTGTTGGTGAAATGAAGATCTTCAGACCCCATATCACCTCACATAGCACATCATCAGGATATATATTTTTCCTTGACAAAAAAACAATTGAAAAAAGATCCTTTTTTTCCATAATCTCACAGTTGTCTCTGTTGTAAGTCGTATATCTTGGAGACAGAGTAATGATACAAAGTATTTTTCTTTGCCAGTTGGTAGCTTAGAGAATTCCCTATACATAATGTGTAAGGCGTTTTCTAATATCTCGCGTTCTGCATTATCTGCAATGTTTCTAAAAGAGGCAATTCTAGTTGTCAATACGAGTAAAGAGTTAAATAAATTCTCTTCTTTTTTTATAATCGATAACAGATTAAACAGAATTTATTTAATTAATTCGAAAATAAATCGTATAAAGTAAATCTTTTTCTTTTTTAGTTAAAAAGAAAAAAATAGAAAAATATTTTCTTAATTCTCATTTATTTATTATGGTTAAGATAATTAATTTGACACAATTAAAATTAATTCAAAGATAATATTGATTAATAAAAACCTTTTGAAAAATTTTTCATCGTTTAATCAAAAAAAAAACATTTTTACAAATCGAAGAATTGCAAACAAAAGAACGTTTTTCATTAAAAAAAAATTTTCAAATTTATTCATTTTATTTAAATATTTATGAAAGTAATTTCTTTCTTTTTTCCTTTTCTTTATTAAAATCGAACTTCGATATGTCTCATTCGTTTATTTAACTTTACTTTTTCTTAATTAAAATTACAAAATCAAATATTTATTCGTTTGAATTTTATTTCAAATAAGAAAAAAATTATTTTGAATTACATTCAAATAAAATTGATCTCGCATTTTTATCATGAAATTTGTCGAATATTTATTTAAGCTAATAAAAATTAAATTAGAAAAAAGATTAGATAAATAGAAACATTTCTAACATATCTATTTATATATATCTACAGATAAAAAATCGTTAAAACCTAAAGAATATTTTAACTAATGAGAACATTTTTTTATATTTCTAATAAGAATTAATTGAAAATAAATTTTTAAATGAAAATATTCTTAAGCGGTATTTAAAACAAAAACGTCTCTATAAAAAAGATATTGTTTAGTAAAAATTCTCTTTGAAATCAATATTGAAAAGTTGTTTTGTAATAGAATTAAAATATATTATCATTTAATTTGTAACATTCATTTATCATAAGAACATTTTTTTAAAAGAAAAAAAAAACAAAACTTTTTTTGTATCCTATAAAAATGTTTCTTCCGAGTAAATAATCCATGAGACATTTATATATATATATGACTTTTTATCGTCTTCCTTCTTTTTCTTTTCTTTGACCAAATTTGTTGTTTTTTTATTTCTCTCCAATGCCTTTATACGTGTTACCTTTTTTTAAATAAAACTCTCATAGGAAGTCAGCTCTTTTTTTTTGTTTTTTCTTTTTCATATTCACATGAAAATTCGTCAAAAAAAAATGAACTTCGAAATTAAACGTCATAACAAGTAAAATTTAAGCGAAATTATCTTCATAAAATGTCTTTGGAAAATGATGAAAATCGTTTAAAAAAATGTTTGGAAGAAATAATTGAAATAATTGAAAAGACAAATGTTGAACAATCATCTTATACAAATTCCCGTGATAAAGTCGATTCAAATAAACAAATGATGGAAAATCTTACAATACGGATAAATAATAAATTAAAAAGTTTACTTGATTTATTATCTTTGAGATACCGAGAATATTTTTTAGATTTTTTTTCTAATTATAATTACAATTATTCAAAAGGAATATTTAATGAAACAATTAAAACATATATTCTTAAAAACTTATCTCATGATCTTTATGCTATAATTGATTCATTTGATGCTTTTCAAGCTTCATTTGATGGAAATTTATTATTAGTTAAAAATTTTGTTGAAAAACATCCAAAATATAAAGATAAATCTGGTATTTGGGATACAACATTATTATATTCATCATCAAGAAATAATCATCTAAATATTGTTAAATATCTTATTGAACAAGGTAAATGTTATGTTAATGTACAAAATCGAAAATATAATCAAAATTTATCAAGAGATTCGCGCATAAGTCCAACATCTGGTTCAACAGCATTACATGCTGCTTGTTTTTATGGACATATAGATATAGTTAGATATTTAATTGATAATGAAGCTAATTATTTTATTAAAAATGATGCACAAGAAACACCGATTTATAATGGTTTATTAAGAAATAATATCAAAGAATTTTTTCAAGATTTTCTTATTTTTAATTATTCGAATTCAAATATAAATATTCCTGAATCAACTATTTTAGAAACTAATCAATTAATATTTGATTCAATATGGGAATATAAATCAATTTATTCTGATCAATGGATTATCTTTGATGATAATCAATCAAATCAATTACAACAATCTTTTTATGTTCAACTACAGAAAAATTTTAATCCAGATTTAATTATGAAAATAGATAATAATTTATATAATATATCATTAATTCAATTTTTATGTTTTCAAAAATCAAATTCATTAAATAATGAATATTTATGGATTAGATGTCGAGGTTCATCTATTGCTAATTTTAATTTTTATTCCAAATGGCAAATTATGTTTGACAAACATATTTCAATTAAATCAAATAAATCAGTATCATTAGAAGTTTTTTATATAAAAAACAATTCAAATGATCATATTCAAATTAAATTAAATCATTGGTTTTATCTTAATAATTATATTAATCAACAATTAGATGATGCTTTAAATTATAGAAGAAAATATTTAAATATTTATCTTCCTTTTATTAATAATGATTTATTTCAATTTAATTTAAAAACATTTTCATTTTCTAATCATGAAAACACAATAAACGGTTTTATTCGATGGATACCTACATATATATCAAGCGATAATCAAACTATTATTGATAATTTTCAACCATTAACAAATATAAAAATATTACCTTTATTTCGAACATATTCAGCAGCAACATTTTCAAATAATGATCATATTCATCAATCAACTACAACAGTTACAAATCAATATTCAGTAAGTTATATATCATAGAAATCAAAATTGAAAACGAACTTTTTTTCTCTAATATCTTAGAATTATTTATTTTATTTATTTATTTACATATTATTTTTATCTTTAATTATAAACATACTTACCGAAAAGATTTTTCACTAAAATCACAGTCAACCGCACTATGTTTAAACTCATCGCCGTTTTCTTTAAGAATATCGCAGTGCCATTGGGAAAACTGCGAGGTTTCACATCGCGTTAGCCACGAACTGTAGTATACTTACTTGTTACCGTCCTATTAGATATTATTGTTAGTGGCCGTTCCATACCCATGTAAAAAAATCAAAACGTGATTAAAATCGATTTTTTCTGAAATAAGCACAAAAAATCGATTAAATGTGACAGTTTTCGATTAAATTAAATTCAATAATCGATTTTCATCGATTTCTACAGAAATCGATTTGAACCCACTGTAACCGTAATCCATTGAAATGGATTTTCTTCACAAAAATCACAATAATGCATTAAAAATCTAATTGATTTTAGTCGATTTCTACATGAATCAATTAAAATCGATTTTCTTCCGAAAAATCACAATAATCGCTTTAAAATATAATCAATTTCAATCCCTACAACCTTAATCCATTAAAATCGATTTTCTCTCCAAAAATCATAATGTTCTCACCCAACAACACTCCCTCACTCTCGCACTGCACTTCCTCATCCTTACACCACACTACCTTAATCCTTCACTCCGACACTGCCCCTCATTCCCTACACCTAACACCTTCACTCCACATCCTATACCACCCCTCACGCACCCACTTTGACTCCACTGCACCCTACATCAGCCCTCACTCACTTACTCTCACTCCACCGCACCCTACACGAAACCATATCCTGACTTTTGAGTCTTGACTTTTAATCTTTTATCTTTGATCTGGACACGGACAGGCAGACACACACACTGAACATTATATATAGAGATGCTATGAATAAAGAAATTAAATTTATTTTAGGAAATAAATAATAATGGAAAGGAAAATGCATCTATGGTTGTCCGTTTTGGAGATTTGATAAAAGACACAGTAAGTTTTATCTAAAATAAATTTTTAAAAAACAAAAAAAAAAAAACTTTTGTAAAATATTGAAGAGTGATGTTATTGTTGTATGTTGGTCGTCAAAATATTTATTAGAAATCATTTATGAATGTGGTGGATCATCAGTTCGAACTGCAATTAATAATCAACTTGAGAAAAAATTGAAAAATTCTTTAACTAGTGTTAAATCAGATGGAGACATTAAATCCAAAAGAATTTATTTTATTCATTGGATACCTGAATCAGATATAGATTTAGTTAAAAAATCTCTTGAAATTTTAATAAGCATTGCTATGCAAAGAGCTCATGATGATAATTATAAAAGTATTGCATTTCCAGCTATTGGTTGTGGTGATTATCAATATCCAGTTCAGATTGTTGCTCAAACAATGGTTAATAAAGCTCATCAAGAACAAATTTTACATAAAATCTCTGTTTCATTTATAATTCAATCAACAAAGAAAGATGTTTTTCATCATTTTGATAAACAAATTAATGTATTAAATCAATCAACATCAACGGGTTTTGTATCAAAAATAGTTCAAAATGGTTTAATACAAATAGAAAAAGGAGATATTACAAAGCAAAAAGTAAAACATTTATTTAATAGAGAATATTTTTTAGCAATTCGTCTATATTTTTCAAGAAATATTAGTCAGTAGAAATTTTTAGTTAGAGATCGAAACGAATAAGAAAACCTTTTTTTTCGGATTCCATTTGTTTTACACTATTATAGAAAAACTTGCCACTACAACCCTATATAGAGCCAATATGTGAAACTTACAAAACTTTCACTGTTAAATATTTATAGAATATTGTCAAGCAAGTTAAAATAATTTATTTTAATAAATGTCAAATGAATGAGCAAATTAAAATTCTAACAATGTTTTAATTGATAGATACACGCGGAAATTTTATCATTTCGAAAATATTTCCATTTAAAATTTCTATCCTATAAATTTATTAGATTCATTTAACATCGTTATATGAAAAAAAACTTATTTGTATTGTCATCTACATCAATACTACATAATTTGTTTTCTCGTAATGATAATATATACGATAAATATCATAAGAAGCAACAAATATCATTTTATTGTTTGTTTCATCGGCTCAATCACCATATTAGCCTGCTATACACATTGGTTTAGTCGTTGAGTAAGCTTTCGAGCATATCATCCTTTCTCGTGATGAGCTTTGACATATATTGTTGAGTTTAACCGAAACTTCGAATTGAATTACTTCATACTTTTCTATGTCCGTCCTATTCTGGACTGTTAGATTAATAATATCGCAACCCTACTGGTTGACGCCTACAATACGATCCTTTCCTTGTATTAAATAATAAAATTCGCAATATTTCGACTAGTTAGAATCTGAAATAGAAATCTTTGATTGATAGAATGCTTTCAAAGATTGTCGAAATTTCTATAATGATTTAAACAAAGTTATTACTGATGTATCTTTTCCCATTGCGAGATAAGCTTTCACCCATCATATTTTCGTGCAAAATATATATGAGTTTGATTAAAGGATAGTCTTATTTTGGCACGTATCATCTACTATTTAGATTCTAATGCTCTTTTCTGAATAAGTGACTTATTTTTTCTATATCTTGTTCTACTAGTCACCTTTTCTGGATGTGATTAATTCATACATATTCAAAGATCATTTATTTGTTTAAAACAAAAACCATAATATAAGGTATATTTTATGCAATAAAATTACTCCTAAAAACTTAATATCAATGAGGCCGAGAACAATGATATGATTGAAGTCTGAGAGATTGAAATTTCATGCAGTGAGTGCATCTATCAAAATTGAACGATGGAAAAGTGATAGCAACGAAAATTAGCCGAAACACTTTATGACAAAAAGAATAACAGTTTGTTCCAACGCAAAGCCTTTATTTGAAAGGAATGTGTTAAACTGATACAAAAGAAATAATAAAACAGAAATCACTCAGCAATCTTGAAATTATTAAAAATATGCATTATTTTTCTGACATAAGTATATAATTAAAAATAAAAATATTTTGTTTTTATTAAGCTTCTCATAGCAAAAGACAGTTATGAAGTTGTATGTAAATAACTATCGAAAAAGTGTCAAATTTATCCAAGCATATTTAAATAATAGTAAACGTCTGCGTCATTTGATGACACATTCGCCACTGATTTGGAGTTCTGTTTTCATAAACTAGACGGACTTGGTTATAACTTCTAAATTATTATTCTTTTCTTTTTGTATCTGTATAACTTATTTTAGTCAATTATCAGTTTGACATGACATTCCTAAGTCAATTTAATTAATGTCAATTACACATGTATACCTGAAAGTTTGAGCTTTTGTTTTTTTTTTGTTCTGGATTTTCCAGTTATTTTTCATCACAAACAATTTTTATATGATCTCTTTTTGGCTTTTTCGTGCTCGACTATTACTCAATGATTGTCGAAATAGGATAACGAGAAGTGTCATTGAACAAAATACTGAGCGATGATAATCAATATTTTACTTTATTTCTCTTTTATAAGATAACATATCATCTGTATTTTGTTTATGCTTATCAAACTGTGATTGAATATATGTTAACTTCTTCTGTTTTCGAACGTTTCTTTTTGTTTTTTTTTCTGATGAGTGTGTGACCGAAAGAATAACCTGAATAAAAGCATCTCCATTCAATTTGATCTAGCCTACTTTTCAAGTATTGAATCGAATCGAATCGAATTATTCGTTTATTCGATTTGATCTAGGTCTCTATTTCTAGTTGAGATTTTTATATCTCGTCTATCCTCAGTGACTATAGTAAAAAAAATGAATCGTTTGAGTTTCTGTCTTATAATCGATTCTAAAGGATACGTCGTCGACCAAAGCTCTTCTATCAATAGAACAAAGTTTTGAATAAGAGTGAAATTAACTTTCAGAAACTTTTAGAATTTTTCGAAATATCTTTTTAGCTCGATTAATCATAAAATAGTTTCGAAGATGATAAATAATCAAGAGTGTGCTTTTTGATGTGATAAAATAATTTCATGATAGGATATATCATAGTCAATATTCGACTGACATAAAAACTTTCAATGAATTAACTTCAAACTTTTTATAGAAATCAATTTTAAGATTTGATGAATTCTTAAAATACAAAATAGAATTTGTTGAAATATAATTAACGATTAAGAAAATGATTCTAATAAAATAATGCATCAATTTAATCCAACAAAACAAAAAAAAAATCGTATTTCGTACATATACAAATACAATAACACAGAATATTTCTCTAATGATTAATTAATATTGAAGTGTAATTATTATCTATTGAAGATTGATCGTATTACAATTATTATATAGATATATAGAAATTCATCAAGAATTTCATTGAAAAGTTTTTTTTTCATTTCAATTAATATAGGTTGATGTTATTGTTATAAGTTCATCATCAGATTATCTTCGACAAATCGTTATAATGGAAGGTGGTGAAGAAGTTTATGGAGCATACGAAAAAGAAAATAAAACTAATCCAGATTGTTTATTAATATCAACTCCACCTGGAAATTTACCATGTAAAAGAATATTTTTTCTTAAATGGGTACCAGATGAAAATGAGAATTTACTTCGACAATCAATAGTTGATTTTATTTGGAATGTTATTCAAAATGTTCTTGCATATAAATTTGATTCAATTGCATTTCCACCTATTGGTTGTGCTCATTCAAATATTTCAACTTCGATTATAATTCAAACATTAATTAATCAATTAATTTATCAAATTAAAAATCGTAATCTTTCATTAACTGTTAAATTTATTATTTTACCGGATCAAGATGAAATCTATCAAGAATTTCATCAAGAACTATTAAAAACTGAACAAGGTCAAATTTTAAAATAAAATTTATAATATTTCATAAAAAATTTTTTCTTTATAGATATCGAACCAACAAATGATGATAAAGTTCCTTCAACATGGGAATTAGCTGCTGGAAATAGTTTTCGTTTTATAGTTTCATTTAAACTCGATGAATATAAAACAATTGCAGATGAATTTTATCGAGCTATGAAAGGAAAAATTAAAAGAATAATTCAAATTGAAAGAATTCAAAATGAACGATGGTATTTTCAATATTTGGCGCATAAAAAAGATTTCTTTAAAAGATTAAATAAAAATACTGAAAAACGTTTATATCACGGTTGTCCAAGTAATGCTGTTGATTCAATTATTGCTGATTGTTTTAATAGAAGTTTTGCTGGTCTTAATGGTTTGATAGATTTATTTTAGAGAAACATTTATTTATATTTTGTTTAGGTACATCATATGGAATTGGAGTTTATTTTTCATCGGATGCAACTTACAGTAATCAATTTGCTAAACCAAATTCGAATGGAGAACGTTCAATGTTTATTGCACGCGTCCTTATTGGAAAGACAATTTTAGGAAATCCATCAATGAAAACTAGACCTCCAGGATTTGATACAACAACTGATGGAAACCATATCTTTGTTACTTATCATGATGCACAAGCATATGCAGAATATTTAATCACTTATAAATGATGTTTTTTTTTTTATTAAGTATCTTTAATAATTATATATATATTTTTTTAATTTTTTAATAAAAAAGAAACTGTAAAGATAAAAGGACAGAAAAGCTTTTGTTTGCGCATCAATCAATATTTATATTTTAAGCTAAAATGATCTAGTCAACAACTATAGAAGAGTTCAGACAAGAATTCAGAGTTCAAAACAGAACAGAGTCCTGAGTAGGGAATGGTATTTCTTGGAGACAGACGAGATAAGGAGAGATTACGACGTAGCAGGTCTAACGAAAATCTTCGAAGTTTCTCTATGTTCAAGTTGCAATGATTCAATATTGTGATTGATTCTCCCATTTTGCCTACATTTTTTCCATAAAGATGGAAAATGTCCAGGAATTTGTCATTTCTGTCTCATATAATTTGTGCTGATTAAGTAAAATCTATGAAAAATATAATTCAGCTTTAAAGTAACGTATGTATGCAACCAGTATATGTTCTGAACAGATACCTATGCATGTTAGTTCACCAGTAAAATATATAATATCCATTTATATGATTGTCTTGTGCATACGAATAGGTATCTAATAGCAAATAGTAAAATATTTACATATAGAAACTTTTCTTTTAAAGAACATATGCGGTTCTTTTTATTTGAGTTCGAAAGCTGAACTGTCATAAAATGTGAAAAAAAAGTACCAAGAAATGACTTTATTTTCTTTTCTAGTCAGTGGAAAATATTCTTTGAATAAAACAATGCAAAGGATGTATTTCATAAAATTAAAAGTCGTTTTTGTAAAGAAAAAATAACCGTTCCAACAAAAATGCAATGCGCTTCAAAATAGAACGACCAAGAACGCTTTCATTTCATCAGAAAACGGCTTTCGCCTATCCAGAACACTTCCTTGATTATTCGTGTTTAAAATCATGAATAATGGATTCTAATTTTCTACAAAAATGTTCTTAGCATCACCGTAAAAAGAATAACAAAGAACGAATTCCAAATCGTACGTGAAATCCTTTCGTTCTTTGTTTTTCTCTAAGTCACTCAGAATTTAGTTCTTCTACCTTACATTATGTTCTTTATTTTGAACCATAATCTAAAAACTCAATCAAAAAGTTATTGTTATTTATTTCACAAGAAAAAGTAACAAAAAAAAGCCGAAATTAGCAACATAAAGGTGAGAGAAGATGAAATGTTTCATTCTAATCCAAATAAAACACATTCAACAGCGATTCCAGGTCCAAATGAAAGGCCAATTATATATTTGTATTTGTTAAAGTCTTCTGGAAAGACGATATTTTTACAAATAGGTTTAGTAGATGAATATTTCCAACGACGAAAATGTTCAACAACAACAAGATTACTACTTCCACTAAGGTTTCCATAATTAATCATAACATACCAAGACGCACATACTTGTTCAGGTTGAAGATCTAAGCATTGTTGAATTCCACGAATTATTTTCGGTCCACCTGTATGAACTGCAAATTGACATGTTTGTATATCTATTTTATACTCTTCGAGTAATTTATTTACTACATTTGGTACATAATTAAATACAGCATATGGTAATTGTTTGTCTAAATATAAATGAATACTTGAATCATTAAATTCCTTTACACGGCCCAGTTCTAATGTATTTTCAATTATTCCCGAACGGTGATCTATTACAGTACAACAATGATTTGGAATTTTTTGTGAGAAAATAGCTGCACCACATGCATCACGAAAAAGAGCGGCAATTATGACATTTGATCTATCGATTGGTTCCATTGGAATAAATGGTGTTAATTGATTTCCTAATGCTGATCGAATATCACTAACAATTAATAAAACAATATTACTTTCTGATTGAAGGGCAATGTCTCGACATAAACCAACTAAACGAAAGCCTGTTAAACATCCCATTGCTTCAACATTCAAACGTTTGACAGTTGGATTAAGACCAAGTTCTTTTGCTATGAATATATCCATTGATGGAGCGCTGATTGTTGCTGTCATCGTTCCAAATACAATATGTGTTATCTGATCCAGTTTTAATCCATTGGAATTATCAATCGCATTTCTTGCAGATTGACATGCCATTGATAACATTGTTCTTTTTACATATTCTATGTATTCTTCACGTTTCATTCGAATAAATAAACGATCTTCTGGTAAATTGACATAACATGTTTCAATTAGTGCTGCAGAAAATACTCGATGAATAAAATCTAAATCTTTAGGAATTATATTTGTTTGACCAGCACAATAATTTTTGATAAACATATTGCACATTTGTGTTTGACGATAACAATTTGGTGGAAAACAACATGACATTCCATTTATATAAACATTCTTTTTAGAGGAGATACTTTTACGACGATATGAAAGAAAATTTTTGTTGATCGATAACCAAATTTTATATGCTAATGATGATGTTCCTATAGTGACAGCCAAATATAAAAACATGTGTTTCAATCCCGTTATCGATACCATTTCAACTAAGATGTTATATCGGAATCTAAATAAATTATATTCATTACTTAACAATTGAAAACAGATTAATTCCTTCAAGATGAAGTTAATTTTAAGGAAAATAAAATTTTTCGATAATTTCACGTAAAATATTGATTTGTGTCAGTTTTAAGGGAAGCTTCTAGAAGTATTTCATAGAACAATAATCTTTGAAACAGTACAAAATGACAAGTTCGACGTTACGTTAAACCCAATCATATTTGAACTCGTTCCTCATTATGGACCTTATTGGTGTACTCTCGCATACTACCAATAGCCTTTGATCATTTCGTTTTGCCGATTTTAAAAGTATCAACAATGAAAAACGGTGATCAATATGCCTAACAGGTGGGCAAAAAGTTTTGAAACAAAATATTGGTGTAATTTTGGCTCTCTTGAAAATGTTTCCGAAGATACAAAAGCTATGAATTAGGACCAGAATTTGGTGCACTTTCCAAATGTAGACTTAGAAACTTTGGGTGTGGATGTGAGTGTGACTTTGTGTCTTCTCTTCACCCACATCCACACTCATAAGGTGAACGCCACTGGTAGAAGACGAAAATATAAGTCACAAAGTTCAATTTTTGAAATGAACTTCAAATTTTGAGGTCTTTCCAAGATCTATAATATCTTTACATTTGCATCAGGCTAACAACTGACAAAGCTTACATAACAAAACGAAAATATTTTCTGTTGCTTAGGAAATATAAACAGAAACTGAGAACTACTATCTATTGAAAATTTTTGACAGGCAGTTAAACGCAATTCAGGATGAGCTCAATATTTTCAGATGAAAATTTTCTAGTTTCGAGCGCATTCAAGTTCTAAATTGCTATTAACTTTTCTTGATCATCATCAATCCGTTCAGTATAGTACAAGATCTCTCATCATATGATGGAAAAGAGGGTGCTCAAAAATTAGAAATAGAATTTCAACGATGACAATTATATAGAAATTTGTCAGCTAGGGATACTCGATTCATTTTTTCTGGATTGCTAACAAAGGAAGATCGATAAAAATAAGCAAAAAACAGATTAACTTTTGGCCCTGAAAAATTGAAAAAAAATCGATAAAACTCGACCGGTTGAACTGTCCAGCTTCAAGTCTGAACTGAAACTTAATCGGATGAATTTTGTTGGATATTTGACGGTTTAACCAAAAAATTAAATCAGCTGACCAAACTCACTTGAAAAGAAGAAAATCAACTAGATCTGTCCCAATTAAAAAAATTCAACGAATTTCAACGTTGGTTCCTCTTAGCATATCATCTATGCCTATTCTTCGTTACTTTCTGTCATATAGATTCTTCCCAGTGATTTTTCTTTCCTTCAACTAGCAGGGCTCTCGGTAGTTGCTAGAAGTAGAAAGTATTTAAAGTTTGATAGATAGTCAGAGACAGTCTGCCTAAAAGAAAGTGACTGAGAAAAAGCTGCCTCCTAAAAATGAGCAGGTAGTTTTCTAATAACATTTCAAAATTTTTGCAGACGCGACGTATAAAATGATAGGAAAAGATTAGCTCAGCTCAGTTCTTCCCACATTGAGATCTATGTATGTCTACAACTATAGACTTTCCGCATAGTAACTTTTTTTGCTCATGTATATTTGAGTATGTTTTTTCACATCTCACCTACAGTATATACAACTGATATTTTCATAGAGCGTGCTGTTAGTTTTTATTTGTAATTGAGTTATAGTTTGTCTACCATTGTATATTGACAACGCAGCGCAGTTTGAAATAAAGAAAATGAGAATGGTTTACAGCAGGAAACAAAAACAAATGAGTGTACACGAAAGTTTTACTGACTTGCGACAAACGTTCTAAAGCAGACCAGAAGAATATCTTTAGAGACATCACGTATATGTGGCACTTGTTTGAAGGAGTCAAACATGATTTTCTTCAATCTGATATCAGTTTTAGAAATGATGATTCGTTAGCTTTCTTGAAAAATTAAAGAATTATAAACGAATGAGTTTCATTTATCAGCTTCGTTGAAAATAAACTTCTATTTTTTCTTCTAGTTTGAGTATTTTCCCAAAATATCTTGACCTACATTCGATTGATTCAATATGAGTCTCGAGTTATGTTATGAAATACGAGTTTCTTAATAATATTATAAAATGAATGAATTCAATAGTATTATTTTCCTAAAGATAAAACATTCTGGTGCGTTCAATATGCGTAATTAGTCGTCATATAATTAAATATATTGAGTAAAAAAAATAGAGTAGAAACAATTGGAAATGAAATAGCCTACCTTGAGAATTATTCTGTAAACTAATTTTAATAAAATTTTGATAATATTATCTTAATTTCAATAAAGTTAATTTTTTTTAATACATAACAGAAAACGATTATTTTGTTTTTCTATTTAAAATTGCAACTTAAGAAGGTATTTTATCTTGAAAAAAAATGTTATTGTCATTGATGATAATGTTGTTTTTTTGCAATTGAGAGTGGGTGATGATGACATCAGGTTTTTTTCTTTTATTATGTGATAAAAAATGTTTCATCATAACATAACTACAAATTAATAAAAGAAAAACGTTGAAGTAGATTTGTTTCTTATCGACATATTCTTATATTTCATATATTAATAATTGATTAAAAATGAACAGTAGATCTTTAATCTTTAAGATGTCAATAGAATGATTTATTTTTAAAATAGTAAGGTCAATCATTGATGATTAATAATGACGAATGTATCCAAAGACATTTCAATGAAATCAATTTATTTTGTTTATTTATTTTTTATTTTCATTAAGAAAAGTAGCTGAGGGAAATCTATAATAAATTCATATATTTTGAAATAATCAATCAATTTTTCGGATAAATAAGAACATTTTATTTTCTTTCTTAGAATTGTTTTGATCATGAGAATAATGTCAGGTGATGATTTCACTTAAAATCAATTGTTTTTTTAGGTACACACCTTATTACAGGTCAAAGTTGTATTGATTCACAAATAATATCTTTAAAGATTTTATTAAGAGACATCTGTGAGTTTGTGAATATATTTGTCACATATTGAAGTTTAATTCAATTGAAAACAAGACAATTATTCATAAAAAGATTTATTTTATCAAATATTGTTTTTTTTGTTAGATATTTATATTTGTATTCCAAATGGAATTGGTTATTTCTTATCTATTCAAGTTATTTTTTTCCAATTTATTTTTCTTTTGATTATTTCAAAATATATAAAATGATGTTTGTCTCTCGTTATACTTTAACTACTTGTTTAAGCAAAAACCTCGGTTTTTTTCGACTTACTTCATTTTATTCATCAACACACAAAAAATTCTTAAGAAAAAAAAAAGCAAAGATGATTGTGGATGAATTGTGAGTTGGTATGTTGCTGATTTGTTGAATCTTCCCAATAAAATTGTCACATTAGACTAGTCGTTTTGTTTTTTCAAAAGAACGTTTTCTCAAATGTAAACATAGTTATGAATGATTAAAAAAGAATTTTATTTTGTTTTCCTCTATGATATTTAAATGACATGGGCAAAAGATAAGAAAGAAATGTTTTTGTTCTTTTGTTACATCTAAATAATAAAGATCATGTTGAATTGAATACCGCATACAATAAAAGGTTAAAAAAAAGTGTCATCAGATAAACAAATAATTTTGTTTAGATGCAAAGCTTAAAAAATCTCTCGAAAATATTTCAAATAAATTAGATTAGATTAGATTTCAATAAAATAAATCTTTAAAAATTCATCAAGAAATATTTATTAAAATAATTTTCATAGGATCATCAATCAATTATCTTTTATTTACTTTTTTCTTGATTAAAATGTGTAAAAAAAAAATAATTACTCGAAATTCGACCTTAAACATTGAATTTTAACAAAATTCTTTCAAAAAACAATCTTTTTTTTAGATAGATCTAATCAAACATTGTAAAAGATCTTAAAGGTAGGTTTTTCATTGGTCCGACGATTAGTTGAAATTAACGAAAATAAAAAAAATTGATTAGATAAAAACGAATATGTATTAATCATGAAATAATAATTAATCTTCTTCACAGAATTTTTTTCATGAGTTTTTCACTTGATTTCATACTAAAATAAATTTTATTTGTTCCTATATGAAAATGTTTTGAAAAGAAATAAACTGATTGAAATAAATTATATCAAATAGATTTTCAACATCGATTATATATTATCTATTTAAATCAAATAAAACTGATCGCTATTGACAATATCATTGTGATGATGTGGAATTTTCATTCATTATTTTTCTATTATATTTAAAAAAAACAAACAAATTTATGTTGAAGAAAATAAATAAAAATTTAAAAAAATTCTTTTGAATTAAAATCGAAGATAAATATATTTTATTGATTGACATCTGTCAATCAATAATAATATCAAATCTTATCTATTTTTTGCCTATTTATTTCAGATAAGAAAAAAGTCTTCAAACGAAACCAAATTAAAACAAACATTCGTTCAAGTTCTTATTAGAGAACGTCACAGGATTCAGGTTCTGCTCATGTAGAAATAAGACAACTTTTTTCGATGCAAAATCTGCAGGATCAAATTTAATTATTATTCAATGGAGGTCTCTTCTATTAATGAAATTCATAATGATTTTCGATTATTATTAAGCGTAGGTAGAAGAGTAGATGTCATACTGACGACTAATACTTCGTTGGAAAGATAATTTAGCTGACGCTGGATTGGCATTTACTCAAAGACGAACACATTTATCAGTAAGTCAATTTAAAAAAATATTATTTATGCGTTCATACGAGAAATTTAATAAAACACAATAAAAATAAAATAAATTCCTTCTCGTTGTTGATCTGTTTATATTGGTTACATTGAGAACCGAGCATCCTTATGTTTATTCTCTTATTCTTTTGCTTGCTTAGTAGATGTCAAGTTTTTTTTTGTTCATTTTATTTCTGCTGGAAAATGTGCCATAAGGTTAATTAAATCAATTGTTAAATAAAGATTGAAAAATCGAGTCTAACGGCAATAAATATTATTGAAGATATTTTATAGAAATCGTTTTGAATATTTCATCTCAAATAATTTAATAATCAATTTGTGCGAAAGAAAAAAAGCTGTTAGCACAATCTCTACAAGATTTATATGTAAAACATAGTTGATTTAGTGTTGACATTATAAAATAGATTATTTATTTACTAAAATACATTTCATTTTCTAAACTTTTACTTTGTATTAATACATATCGATAACGAAATGTTTCAATCGAAGTGGATTAGAATGAATGCGAGAGAAGGGCAAAAAACAAGTATCTTAAAATTGAATTTGCCTTTAAACTTCTCTTGCAGTAGACATCAATCTTTTGCCTAAGATCTGTATATGATGTCGAGAGTCAAATATGTACTTGTATATATTAACACCCGTTTTAAATCGTCTTTCAGAAAACTTAAATTAGTCGAATTATTTAATAATTATTTCAACGAGTCAATTCCATAATAAAAAGTGATACTGAGCCAATGTTTTTAATTACGGATTGGTGCTTTAGATTCTCATGATATATGCAAATACTTAAAAAAAAAAGACAGTATATATCAAACGATTATTGATCAAAACAATTTTTGACTTAATTTAAGTGGCTACTTCCATCCCTTCCGTGGCACACCCGAAAAAATCGATTTTCAACCACATACATTCAAATCACATGAGATTTTCACAATATGTCACGATTATAGTGGAGAGTGTAGTGGTAAAATTTTGAGCCCTATGACATGATGTTTGAGGAAGATATTCACCAAACAAGAGTCAGAATAGCTCATTTGGTAACCTAAAACTTTCTGTGATCTTCCATCTCTATATGTTTGGATCCACCGAAAAAGCTCTCAAAAAAAATGACGATCTATTTATAAAAGTACTTTTGTATATTATAATAACAAAGCTTATTTTAAAAAAACCGGACTCTGATAGGTACTATAACTTTATATACTCTTTCAAACAAGAATAACAAAGGAAAGCAACTGGCTACAATGAAGCTTATTAGAGAATTGTGTGATGCATCATCAGAAAAATATAAAGAGAAAAAAAATGGAAGAGATTTGCCAGTTTTCTGAAAAAACAAGCATAGGCTTCAAGGCGAAAGTGATGCAAATCATCGAAAATTGGTGGAAAAAAAACAGCGACTAAAATAAAAGTTCATATTGCTTGTGAAAGATTTCAGGTGAATCTATCCTTCAGTGCATAAATATTAGTGAAACAATTGACTTGTTTTTATCCTGTATGAACATTTTTTCAATAAAACTCTAATGGTAAATATGATTGTTTTTATTTATTACACGAAATGGTATTTGTTTATGCTCATTGAACATGTTCATAGCACGTTTCAACAAATATTTCTTCCAATTCTTCGCCATATTTTACATTAATAAACAAACAAAAAATTAACTCTTTTGTTTCTCAGTAAATATTTGATGAATATTGGATATGTTTTATTTTTTAATGTCAATTCAATAATTATTTCTGGTTAATTTATTTATTTATTGAAAATGAATATTTTTAAAGCAGAAAAAAAAAGCAAAACGAATGTAATTTGTATAAATATTCAATGAAATGACGTATTGATATTTTATTTTTGATTGATCTTATTTTGTTTGATATTGAAGATTTTAATTATAAAATGGTTTCTTTTCTCCTTTAATCTATATAATAAATTTCTAAATGTAACTAAGTTCGTTTAGTAACACATTTGGTGATGAAAGACTTTTTATATAAAATTGAATTAGTTTTTATCAAATTCAATTTGTTGATAATTAAATAGAAATTTCATTTTTTTTTGTGTTTTTTAAAAATTAATTTTTTATTTAAATGTGTAGATTCTAATTGGATTTTATTATTTAATAGCGATAGATAATCTTATTAATAGAAATCTCGATAATTTATTGTTAAAGTTCAAACGATGGAAATGTTTATTTTGGTTGAGTTTACATAAACAGTTTAAAGTAGTTGATCAAAAAAAAGAAAAAAAGTATTGTGTTGCCTTGTCTACTAAAAACAAAACAAATGTTAAATATTCGATAAAAGGGCTCAAACAAAAACAAGAGATGTTGTTTTCATTTAAAATTGAATAAAATCCTATGCAAATTTGTTTTTTACGTTTTTTCTGTTTTTTTGTTTTGCTATTTTCAAATGAAAAAATTTCATTTATAATAATTGACGAGCTTCTTCAGCATATAGTTAAAATTGGTTAACACTTTGTTTTTCTTGTTTAAAGAAACTTTTTTGAAGATATTCAACATCAGATAAGAATGTTTTTTCTTTCTTAATATTGTTTTAATTTCTATTTGTTTATTTATCGTTAAGAAAACAAATGAATAAATTGATATTCTATATCGAAATAATTCAATATATTATCTAATAACTAATCTATTGTCTAAATGCAAATTTAAATAAATTTACTCATCGTTTATATAAGTGAAAATTGCAGCAAACTGAAAGTCGTTTATTGTAAGATAGCTTTCATGTTTTTTATTTGAGTTTCGAATTTTTTTAAATACATTTTTCTATGGCAATAAATCCGATTAATCTCTTATATTCTTCAAGTAATTATCGAAGCTTTTTTCAATATTGAAAACAAAACAAATTTTTTCTATTCGATAAATAAAATAGATTTTTCAAAAATTTATATTAAGATTTTATATTTAAAAATTTAATAGAGAAAAAAATCACGAACAAGAAAATTTTTCAATTTAAGTTAAATAAAATAAAGTGTTAAATAGATTTACAAGTGTAAAAAAAACATTAAATATATTTGGAAAAGATAAATATTAAACATCTATCTTTGTTTAGAATTAATAAAAACTTAACTATTGACAAACATTAAATCCATAGAAAGAAGTTCATTCTTAATTGAATATCTTTTAAAATAAACTTATAAACATAGAGAATGAGTTAATAATATTATTTTCATAAATATTTCGGCGGAGAAAGCATCGACTAAACAAACTTTTTAGAAATTAACTTTATCATTTTTTTCTGAATTTCGTAACAATAAAATATCCTTAATTAATTGATTATTTTTTTCTTTTAGAAAGTTATCAAAAAAAAAAAAAATAACAGCAAGTTTAATATTGTCCAACTAAACGAAATGGAAAGCATAAACAATCACAATGAACAAATTCGAGAGATGCAATCGGAACTTGAAACATTAACGTTAAAAGGTCCTCACTGGGGCAGTTCTTATGATCATACAATTGGTTTTCGTATAGGGCATCTTAGAGCACAAATTCATGTTACCACCTTGGAGCGAAATCACGAAATTGTCATGCATTATTCTCAATTTGCCAAAAATTCTTAAACAAAAGAAAAACATTATTTCTCCTTTGAAAATAACTCTAAATATAGAAATTTATATTTACTTATATTTTATAGTTTAGAATAAACTAAATATATAATCAAAATGTATAGTTATTTATTTTAATTAATATAAGGAAGAATTACAAAAATATTTGTTCAATCGAGCATCAATATTTGTCGTATTTTATTCATTCTTTTAAATGATTATAAGTAGGAATAGATGAAAGAGTAAACGATGTTTCAGAAGTTTCAACCACTTTTTTATATTTTTTGTATCTTGGCCGTATTTGAACATAGATGGATATTGAATATATCTATTTGAATAGTAACACATAAGCTATTACCCAAGAATAATTCGATTCAATTTGTATCAACTCAAAACAAATACAACATTGGTAAAAATATCGAAAAAGTTTTACCAAAATTGTTTTCCGATATTTTTATCAATGTTGTATTTTCTTTCAGTTGATGCAAATGGAGTCGAATTACTTTAGAATGATAGCTTGTGTGCTACTCTTCAAATAGATAAATTCAATATTCATTCACCTTCAAATACAGCCAAAATACAAATAATATCAAAAACGAGTCGAAACTTATGAAACGCCTTTTATTTAAGTTATAATTAAAAATTTACCAACTAGATTTATTTCTTAAGAGAAATTATCAATGATTTTCAATTTAAAATAGAATTTTTTTGGATAAATATTAAATGATCGTATCTCGAATTGTATATTGTCAGACATATTTCTTAGAAGATTTTACAATTTTAACACAATAAAATTCAGTGTGATATTAATCTTTATATAAACAATCGAATCGACATTATCCAATTTCGAAGAGCAACTAATATTCTCTGAAAAAA
>CAJNOL010002281.1:0-42093 GCA_905250125.1 Rotaria sordida | reverse complement strand
CACCAACACATCCTCAAGATCACCATATCAACGCACAGTAAAAAAAACTATTGAGCACCGCCTCACTATCATCATCACCCTCAATCTGCCATGCACAATTTTTTATAAATAGGGTGGGTGTGTGTGGGTGGGTGTGGGTGTGGGGTGTGGTTGTAGGTGTGGGGTGCGGATGTAGGTGTGGGTGTGAGTGGAGTGTTGATATCAATCTTGTGATCACTCACATCAAGACCTACACCCACGCCCTTAATAGAAAAGCCGAGTTTAAGAAGAAAATATTGAAATATACTTTTCTCTCAGCAATGCACTCCGTAAAAATATTCGAACGTGTTCTACTTAGCAATGGTAGGTAATATTGTCAAGATTTATGTACTACAGTCCATAAAAGAGTAATTAATGATATTTTGATGACATTTTTTCTAATTCGGTGTATAAACGAGCGGAAAAAACGAGGAAGAAGCAGCGGTCGAAATGATGGTCGCAACAGGTATCGTTTATCACTGTATTTCTCCATTTTACGATGCGTCGTAAACCGTCATCGAAACGGCAGCCATTTTTCACTGTTTTCAAGTTGTTTACGATCTACGGGTCGTTCCATAAGACATGGGAGAGACTAAAAGGCAAGTGAAAAAAGGAGAAATATAAAGCATGTTAAGAAAAAATCTCAGACGAATATATTAGTGTGCAAACTGAGCACAAATAATCAATAATGAAATTGGAATGTTGGGACAGTTTTTATGTCTTGTGATCGTGAAGCAATGTGTGAAAAGTGATATTGTCATCACGACGTCTATGTGGATATTAATAACCATTAAAGTTTTGATTGAGAAAAAGTGATTATATCAACTATTCGTGCATGTGTTGTTCATCTATTTGTTGCAAAGTGATTCATTATCGATTCAACTATATTTAAAACTGAATTAAGACATATATTACAAGTATTTGTAGTAATTCACTTCGTCTATTCATATATTCTTGAAAACAGTCTATAGTACATAAAAAGTAAGAGAACACGTGATCATGAAATGAAAATGAATACAAAAAAATCAAATTTAAGTCGTACTTTTGATTGTTCAGACTATAGTCACAAACCCTTGGAAGGTTTTTAGAAAATGTTCCCAAATTCCATCAAAAACTCTTTGGGGTTTATATCTAACTACGTCAAAAAGCCTTTTTGAAGGGTTTTTCTCAACATTTTTTTGTTTTTATTACATCCTTGAAGAGTTTACTCTGCCAAAAAGGTTTACACAAAAAGACTTCACAAAATAAATATTACGCACTTTTTCACGAGAAGATTTCGAATAAAACTGCTCAAAATGGTTTTTTCTACTAAGACAATATTTTTTTTTCTTTTGTTGAAATATATAAAATAAATTTCGATACTTCTAGTTTTAAAATATACGCCTTTTCAAACTTCTACTATATTAACTTTTGACAGAATTTTAAAAATTCTATCTCATAAGCTCATATCTACCAGCAAGAAAGGTTTGTAACGATTTTCACTCTCAACTCGATTTATTTTTAATTTATATTTTTTATTGTTTTATTCTAATTTGAATAATTGTTCTGTGAAACTACAATGCATGTATTAATTAACTAATACTTATTCTGAGACTTGTTAATCTTGCGATTGGATCAACAGATTTCAAAAGATATTGAAACAAAGTTAACTCAAGTGACGAAAATTATTCATAGAAGAACTGCACTTGTCTATGCATTAGAGCTTTCAATTAGCTCATCAGTGTGGGTGTGGGTTATTGCTCTATGGAATGAAGTTATCTGAGAGAATAAAAATCTAAAATAAACAATGCTTGTTTATTTCATAGGTTTGGAGATGAACCGAAGTGTAATGATTAGTAAGAAAGTCAACTTCGGCAAACATATAAATGTTGTTAGTATTCATTAATTGATGTATATAATCTATTCTATGAATATTTAACTCATGAAAACCTTATTTGCTGCTTGTTTCGAAGAAAGACTAAACATTGAAAATGAGAAAGATAATTGAATAGAAGATAATAAAATATATGTTTTTTGTAGTCATTGTAAGTAAACTGAAGAGGCATCATACATATGATGCTTCATATCAAAATCTATAATAGAAGAGAAAAGAAAAAGATGAACTATTAAAAGTGGGAGCGACAGTTAAACTTTAAAAATACTTTAATAAAATAGTTATAGTAGAAGTTTTTTTGAGAAAAAAAGCGATTTTTTCATAAAAGTATTTTTTTATTGAAAAAATTAAGCTCCAAATTTCGAAAAACTGATTTCAGGTTTGCGTTCTTCGGCTCCAAAATCTTCGACTAAACTTTGTAAAAAAATTGCCTTTTCTCTAGTGAAAAACCTTTATTTTAACTTTGATTTTTTTTTAAAGTATGCTTAGTTCAACTTTGACTTTAATGTTAAACTGTCATCCCTAACTAAATGTATGATTTATGAATGATATTCAACTCTAAGTTACTTTAAAAAGGTTCGTTGTACTACATTCAAAAAGAGAAATGATTTTTCAAAATAAAATCACATAGTTATAATCTAGCAATGGATTAATTTGATGAAATTTATCTAACACATAAGGATGTCAGTATGTCAAACAGACCATGACACGTTTCGAGTTTACTCAAGGGTTTCATCAGATGGTTTTGACTTTCTTTTACTGGAATCCACAGCCACTCCTCGTTCTGATCTGTGTATATGGTCTGTTGGTAGCTCTGATCCAGAATTTGACAATAATTGTCTAGCAAAAGAATTTTTCTGATGAAGCTAATGCAAGTCCAATTCGAAAAGATTCACCAATAAGAATAGTTACTTTAAAGCTTTAAATTTCGGACACACTCTAGAAGATTCAAAGTGGGAATCGATCGTAAATTATCTTTCATTGTTCTATTCAAGCAAGGCAACAACCATTAAACAGAACCTTTTTTATTTAGTTGTTCATCAGTGAATCGTGACGTTATCTTACGAATACACCATGTTCGTACTGTTTAACGATCTTTTGAATATCATTCTACTAGTACTCTTGATAATATTCTGAAAGATTTATTCTTTTAAAAAATAAAAACATATGTTGAATTAAGAATAAGAAGTTCGAGAATGATAGATCTTTATGACCAAAAAACAAACAGCTCGACTATAATATCAAAAAGAGAAAGCAAAAGATTTTGGTTGTTTGAAAAAATAGCTAATGCTAACCCTCATTCTTAAAAAGGCATTCCAAAAGCATGGATAGTTTATCAAATGATGACATGTATTAGCGTCAAAGATGTTGCAGATATTGTCGCTAATTTTAGTTTTAGCTAGGTACACTGTGCCTTTGTGTCTATGTTTTCTTTCATTTTCCATGTTTCCCTTCTTTTCCTTTCCTGTCGTTCTAGTTTTGACTCATGTCCATCTCAAAGGAAGCATAGTATGATTTTCCAACTACTGTAATTTCTTCTTTCCTATCTTTTTCGTTTTCTACCGATCATTTATTATCGTCCAATTTTGTACCACGTCATGCTTTCCTTTTCTCCTTATCTTTGCGTTTTCATTCTCTTTCGTTTTTTTTTCTTTGCTTCTCTCTTTCTTCTCATTTTGTCCTTGTTTAACCTTCTCGGTTGTTACATACTCATTCATCGATTATATTTTCTTTTTTTTCTTTGTACTTCTTCAATAAAATCAATATCATCTCGATCCCTTTTTCCATCGATTGATACAAAGGAGGTAAGCAGTTTTCTTTTTAAGTGTTTCTTCTCTTCCTTGCAGAGCAGGAGTCACTGGAAAATGACTTTTTCGACTTACGTTTCTCTTGTAGATAGATATATTAGAATTAGTTCGCATAGATTCAAGAAGACATCTCACAACATGATCGATATCCTTCTCCACATATTGAGTTAATTGAGTAAGATCGAAATCGATGTTCCATGTCCAACTTATTATTGCAAAAAGTTGTCGATGCAAATCTGTCATGAAAAAAAAATTGTTTGATTCGACACGGATGCATAAATTGTTTATTTCTATGCATGTTTTACTTAAACCTGAATTAAGTTGAAAAGCAAAGAATAGAAAGAATTTGTTTAATCTACTTAACTTGTAAAAATCTCTTTTTTTGAAATTATCAGCTAAAAACTGACATATCAAGCTTTATTCTGTAATTGGTCTTTCAAAAAACACTAAAGAAAAACGAAGATATAACTTGTTTAGAAAAAATTATCCTTAAACTGAACAGCACATTTTGAGAAGTGATAGTTTTAATATGTCTTTTCAACTTCATCTGAATGAGAGAAAGTTTGATCAATATCCATAGACACTTGAAGATAATGTTTGTTGAACTGTGTAGCGGATTGTGATGAATGAAATCAACTCTCTTCATATCAATGTAAGAAGATTTCATCAGGTTTCAGAAAACTTGAATACTACTTAGGATATCTTAGGTCCAAATTCGGGTTTTCTTAGGGTCGATCCGCCCAGAAAAATGTTCCGACACTATTTGAATATGATTGTAGATAAAGACAAGACCTACACTCGCACCCACATCCCATACACTCTGAAGCCAAGGTAATTATGTGTTACTGCTCTATTAATGAATAATTCATTTTATCAGCATGTCAACACTGGTGTGAAAAGAATTTCAGATGAGTGAGAGGAAAATTAGTATTCTTAATTTGAAATCTTATGATACTGCTTAAACCAGGGATACATTCATTATTAAAGATCGAACATTCATCGTAATATATACTAAGCGATTCTGCATCAGACGAGAGAGAAAAAGAAATATTATATTGAGATATGCCTATGCCGAAGAGTGCTTCGAGATGCTCATGTATCCATTGTCCTTCCGTGTATATCAGTTTTTACTCTGTTGGATATGATACGATAGTCACACGCAGTCTGAAGTTATAGCCGAACATTTTTCAGTCCTCATTATTACCATGTATCTTTAAGTTGAAAATGTATCTACTGAAAGAGAAACGTGCAATGGAATCGAGTCAAGATTTAAGATAGACATAAAATATTCCATGTGTACTAATGGCTGTAGTTTGATTGCTTGATTTTTTTTCTCTTCTGTTCTGTATAGACATTCAGATAAAGTCAATAAAACTTGGTGCAACACGATACAAACGAAAAATATTATCATATAGTTGCCTTTTTCTTTTTTCGTTCACTTCTTCTTGTTGCCTTAATACGTCGATTATATAGAAGACCTTCTTTTCTTCCTTCTAGTCTGTCTAGCAACATACATCATTTTTGACTAAAGCAATAATCGATGATAGTACCACAGATATCCAACGATGGATATCTCCAGCAAGAATTTGACAAAATGGACAAAGGTTTGTTTTAGTTTCCTTTTCCTCAAAAGCATGTTGATCATATGTAGTGATTTTCAAAAAATACCTCATTTTTGTCATTTATTTGAATAAGTTCATTAAATGATGACATTCTATGTATTTAGATAAGACAAGTAAAATATCCGTGACTGAATTTCGAAATTTAGTCTTTAGTGATGATTTTCTTCAAAATTTTCGTAGTCCACCAATTGATATTTATATGGCCGAAATGAGTAATAATACAGGATGGATTACATTTGAACAATTCAAAAAGTTTATGCAAGCCGAAACGCATACAAGAATCCTCTGGTTATTATAGAACTCAAATAAGCATTCAATGAGGTCGATACTAATAAGGATGGTCTTATATCACCACAAGAAGCACGTCAGAGTATTATTTTAGCTGGTGAACGCATACCTGGAGGTAGTTTTGGTCATATTATTCAAATGTTTGATGACAATCACGATGGACAAATGTCACTTGAAGAGTTTTTAAATAATGTTCAGAAATTAGTTCATGAATAAATCGAAAAGAGACGCTGGTATTTAGTTATTTGCTATGCTCACCATTCTGACAAAGAAATCTTTTCAGATATTAAGGAACTTTTCTAATCAGCTTCACGAGTTCCATGCAACCATAGGGCGATGTAACCAGTAGAATTAAGTTCTGGATGTAGGTACGGATCTTGTTTTCACCCACACCTATCCCCAAAACGCGTGTGCTCAGTATTTTGATAATATTTCCTCATCATTGTAACGGTTTCAACTGAGACACATATCAAAAGATGGAGGACTTTCGAGTCTACAAAACCTATCCTATTTCATTCACACAAGTGTTCTCTGTAGAAGCGCTATACGTCAAATACTGTCCAAAATATGAAAAAAGTATTTGTCCAAAATGTGGTACGTTGGGTGCGGGTGTGGATGGATGTGGGTTCATTTTCTTTTTAACTCACACCCACAACAGAAGCTCAACAGATCGACTCCTAAAGAACGAAGTTTTAGCTGAGACTGGTTTCTCTACATGCATAGTAGTTGTCTCATTCTTCTGGTTAACTTAATTCAATTTGTTTGTCTATTTATCATTTAAATTAAAGATCGGAAATTTTATAATATAATATGTGGTAAAGCAACTGATGAATCTAGTGTTGAACAACTATGTTTTACAATTAGATCTGTTGATGATCAGTTCATTGTGCACGAAGATGTTATTGGACTATACCAGTTGACATCTCAAAGTGCAGAGCATGTCACAGAAATTATACTTGATATTTTAATTCGATGTGATTTAGATATTAAATTATGTAGAGGACAAGGATGTGATGGTGCATCAACAATATCAGGTCATTTATCTGGTGTATTATCCAGAATTAAAAATTTAAATTCGAAGGCGTACTATATTCATTGCAATGCACATTCATTGGATCTTGCACTACAAGATTTAACTCGTGAATCATCACTTGTGACATCTACCTTGGATATAATGAATGAAATTATGAATTATATGAAAAAGTCTCCGAAATGTTTACACCTATTAGATAAGTTAACTGAACTAAATTATTATTCAAACTTAAAGTCATTGTGTCCAACTCGATGGACAATGAGATGAGAAAGTTCTTGTTAATCTTGTTATTCTATAGTCAGAAGTTCCAACAGTAAGGAAATACTTTTCCATTTGCAAGATATTCTTCACAGAAAAATCAAAATAACAAAAGAGTGATTTTAAGAATTCAATATATAACTATACATTCTTTTCTTTTTCTTTAGGTCCTCTAGTCATTTCTGCTACAGAAGAAATTTCATGCTCATTACAACGTATTGACAATTGTTTATAAGATGTTTTGTATACAATTAAAACTTTAACAAAATATTTAGGGAGAATTAAATGTACGATTATTTTAAAACGTTTTATGAATCAATTTTGAAAGAAACTCAACAGTTTATCAAAGTTCCTATGACATGTTTCAACAGCAGTATTTTGACGTCATCAATAGAGTTTTAAATGCATTAGATTTACGTTTTCAACAGTCCATGTTCTCATTGTTATGTAAAGTGGAAAAATTTATCATAGCAGCAGCAAATGGTACGAAAGAAGATGATAATCTAAATATTGAAAGTATTGTTGAATTTTTAAATGATGATATTGATATTCCACGTCTAAAATGTGAGTTGAATTTGTTATCTGATTATTTTTCAACCATTAACTTAGAAGATAATTTAGGTTTAAAAAAATTTCAAAATGTTTGCGATCTACTCAGTATACAATCTATTAGGAAAACTATGTTTCCTGAATATTGTCAATTATTACGTTTATATTTAACAGTTCCTGTTACAATGGCTTCAGCTGAAAGATGCTTTCATGTTATGAATCGAATAAAGACATATCTGCGATCAGCAATGATGCAACGACATTTTAACCATATCGTTATTCCTTATATTCACAAAGAAAAATTGGATCAATTGGACTTGAACAGCATCTGTTCTGATTTTATTTCAAAAAATCGGAATAGAAAAGCTTTTTATTGGATGTAAATAGTAATTTTTATACTTATGACTTTTTTGTTTACGTTAATCATGGTTTAAGGTTTTTTCTGTTTATTTTGATTATTAATTAAAAGCTTTGAAAGTACAGTAGAATTTATGATCATTTTAGAAGCATGCAAATCGGTGGATGCAGAAATATCTTTTTAATGAAAGTTGTGATGAGAAAATTGAAAATTTTCTTACCTTCTTTAATATTATCCTTTTATGTTTATTTGAAAAAAATTTTGAGCCTCCCCTAAATCAGAATCGCTTCGCCACCTCTAGTTGTCGGGCGTGAGTATGTGACTGCATGATACGTGTGTTTTTGGGTGTGAGTGTTACGCCAGGTCCTCTCATCAGCAACACCCACAGCCACACCCCCTCTTATCATTAGTTATAGAATATATTGTCATCAGAATAGATCAATAATCATATAAAAAATTAATGTTTGATTTTTCTGAATGATTTCTTGTATGTTTATTCGTAAAGAATGATAGAAATGTTTTTGAAATAAAAAATTAACTATAAGTATATATTTTCTGTTTAATATTATCAATTAATTGATATTTATTTAGTATGTAGTTGATTTGAAGTAATTTCGATATTACATATACAAAGGTAATGTAAATATAAAATATGAGATACACGTGATCGCATGCATGTTTGCTTCTTGATTTACTCCTGTTCGCGAACCGATGAAAGAATATTAGTCATCTAAACTTAAAATAAACTTGATTGATAGACTGTTATGGTCGATAATGAAACGACAAAAAAAAATGCAGCAAATTTAACACGAACACCCCATATGATTATTATACGAAATAAAATGGCGTAATATGTTTTTTTTTGATCGATAATATTGATCATATGATCAAACTTGATTCGTTATTTGTATCACTTCGAGAAAAGTAAAGAAGAAAGAAATCATGTTGGATACGGTTGAGAGGGTGTGTCTCATATATACATGTGTATATATTTTGCTGTACAATTACATTTCTTACAATTGTTTCATTTCGGATACAATCATTCATAACTTTATACTTTCATAAATTATTATCAATCATTGACAAGAAAAAAAAAACAATATCAACGAATATAAAGATGGTATTTCGTATTCCTGTAACAATTCATAGTGTACCAGAAAAATTTCTTATTGTATGTGAAACTGGTCGTGAAACTATACAATGGTTATGTGAAACTGCTTATAAAAGATATACTGAAAAATGCAAAGATAAAACAATACCTTATTATTTTGTGGCTCGACGTGCGGATGATCGATGTTTATTATCACTTAATGATCGTGTTGAACATGTATTAAAAGATAATGAATCAATAAAAATTGGTAAGATTTATATTAATTTTGTCGATTACTAATGAATGTTTTTTTCTTCCTTACCTAGATATAGCTAAACAATTCGATGATGATGATTCATTTAGTACAGCTACGTAAGTTTTTTTCTTTTTTTGTATATTTCTTTTTATTTCTAAATGTTGACATGTTTTTCTACTAAAATAGAGATGAAGAACGTCATGTAAGTGTTTTCAATAAATGAAAACTTTATTCAACAAAAGAAACTATTCATATAGATTGTTGTACTCGATGGATATCATTTAAAATGTAGTGATCTTGTTCGGCTCGGTACTGGTGATTATCAAATTGAAGTAAATATTAAATTGAAATACAGAATTTTTATTTGAAAGATCAAACCCAAGTTTACTTCATTAATCCTGATAAAAAGTCTTAAATTTTCAATGAATAATTGGTACACTACACAGTGCGTATCATCTCAAAAAAGATTAGGACGTAGGGTCCGAGTTCAAACATTTTGAATCCGACGGGCTCTAGTAGTACGGAATGTACAAATGAATTGAATGACGATGTTTCGATCTGAAATTTTGCCCATACATTATGTTCTCTTCACGAGATATTGAATTTTCAGAACATTCTAGTTGCAAGTAGATCTATCTATAAGCAATATTTCAGGTTGAAGTATCGTTTCTTTTGAGATGTTTAATACCAGGCAATTTTCAATTTGAGAAGGTTCCTTCGTAAGTATTGTATTCATAGAAGAAAGACTATTGATGAAGATTAATGAGGTAAACTTGGTCTCAATCCGAAGACTTTAGTCCGGACTGAAATTCATATAATCTTTTATAATTATTTAATTGTATTCTATTACATTAGTTACCCGATGAAACATGGAATTTAATTCATAAAGCACGAAAAGTTATTAATGATATTGTTGATAATAAAAAAGGTTTATTAATATTTTATTTTAAGTATTAACTAAATTATTTTGTTTGATAGTTGTTTACGGTGTAAATACAGGTTTTGGTTCATTTGCGTCAACAATTATTTCTAATGAAAAACTTGCGTAAGTTTTTTTTTTTTTAAATTATTTCTTTATCATATTATTATGGATACATATATATATATATAGTGATTTACAAACACGATTAATTGTTTCACATTGTGCTGGTGTTGGTGAACCATTAACAATTGAACGAGCTCGAATGATGTTCGCATTACGAATTAATATTCTTGCAAAAGGATATTCAGGCATATCAGAAGATACTTTACGTAAAATTATAGCTGCATTTAATAGTAAAGAATATATATATATATTAACATAAATTGAAATTAATTTCAATATTTTTATTTAGAATCTTGTATACCGGAAATTCCATCTCAAGGCACAGTAGGAGCTTCTGGTGATTTAGCACCATTAGCACATTTAGCTGCTGGTATTTATAATTATAAGAAAAAAAAAAGATGATATGTTTTAAAAAAACAAATATATATATATATATTTGTTTTAATTAGGTTTAATGGGTACTGGACGTATGTGGTCACCAAAAACAGGTTGGGGAAATGCACAGGATGTTTTAGAACAGAATGGATTAGGTTTAATTGAATATAAACCAAAAGAAGTAAGACAAAATTAAAATATCTCTTTATTTTTATCTTCAATTTTAATATTTATATAGGGTTTAACTATGATCAATGGCACACAATTTATTACAGCACTTGGTGCAGAAGGTAAAAGATTTGTTCTTTCAGATAATTAAATTTGTGATTTATTTAGCTGTTGAACGAGCTATTTTAATTGCTCGTCAAGCAGATGTAGTTGCAGCTTTAAGTACAGATGCATTACGTGGTACAGTTCGACATTTACATCCAGGTAAATATTTTTCACTAAACAATATTTCATATATTTTAAGTCTCAACGAAAATTAATTTTCGTTGAGATTCATATAATTTATGAGATAATTTTTATGTCTTTATTTAAATCAGATCTTCATTCATCTCGACCTCATGTTGGACAAAATCTTGTTGCCGAACGATTACGTGCATTATTATCTTCTCCATTACATCCATCAGCTATATCAGATAGTCATGCTAATTGTGGTCGAGTACAAGATGCTTATTCAATTCGATGTATTCCACAAGTTTGTTTTTTTTATCTAAATAAAATTTGTTTTTTATATAATCAATATTTATTAGATTCATGGTATATCATGGGATACAATAAGATTTGTTAAAAAAATTATAATAACTGAAATGAATAGTGCAACAGACAATCCACTTGTATTTCCAGAAACTGGTGATGTTGTTTCCGGTGGTAATTTTCATGGAGAATATCCAGCTAAAGTAGATTATTTTTTCGTTACATCATATTTTATTTATATAATATGTAAAATTTTTTTAAAAAAAACAAAAAAAGGCATTGGATTATTTAGCAATTGGTGTACATGAAATAGGTAGTTTAAGTGCATGTCGTATGGAACGACTTGTTAATCATGGTATGAGTGGTTTACCAGCATTTTTAACACTTGAAGGTGGATTAAATTCTGGTTTTATGATTGCACATTGTACAGCTGCAGCACTTGGTAAATAATTTTATATTTAAGAAGAAGAAAAAAAATAATAAAACCTAATAATTAATTATTTTAATTAATATATAGTTTCGGAAAATAAAGTTTTATGTCATCCATCATCAGTTGATAGTATTTCAACAAGTGCTGGTCAAGAAGATCATGTTTCGATGGGTGGATGGTCAGCTCGAAAAGCACTAAAAGTTATGGATAATGTTGAAATTTGTAAATGACAAAACAAAAAAAAAAAAAACTTTTTTCTTATATTTATTTATAAAATTATGTTGTTTTTAGTAATAGCAATTGAATTATTGATGGCTTGTCAAGCTATTGATTTATTACATCCATTAACATCTACTCCTCCATTAGAAGCTATTCATAATTTAGTTCGACAATCAATTGCGTATGTATTTTGTATGATTTACACTAAAAATCTTGTCAGTATAGTTCCTTCGGGTCTAATATATGCAACTCACATATGTTTCGTTAGCCTTATTATATTAATGCAAAAGTTATTAGCACAATTCTTTTGAGATTAAAATACAAAATACGATATAACTACTATTATGAATCACAGAGAGATGCTAGTACAGAAGGCATAAGTACGCTCACATTCGTACGAAGACGCTATTTCTACCATATATGGAACCGCTCTAGTTTTTTAACTATCGGACTAATAGACCGGCCCGCTTAAAATTTTTTTTTTCGTGAAATTGCAACAAAACTTCATTATATATTTAATGAAGGTAAATACCGATAGATCGGCCAGTTATAGGTGCTGATTCCATCTATGATTTCGATTGAAATCTGGCATTTTGTAACAGTTTAAAAATATTCATGCACTGAAATACACAAAAAAAAAAATTAAGCAAAAGAACTTCGGTTAATTGAACGCAATTTTTAAGCGGTTTGAACGATGTGGATGAATCCAAAATGGTTATCCTTATATTTCAATACTCCTTTTAGATCGTATTTCACAAAATACGTCAAATAAAAATTCCCTAGCAGACTCTTCTGGATCTCGAATAGAATTTTGCAATGAAGATGTACCTAATGGCGATTGATCTTTCTTTCTTCCCACCTCATTGCTAGGGAATATATGCTCATTAGTTTTTAACTTTTTTCTCCGGTTGCTATAACTTGAGTTTTACAAAAAAATTCTTTTTTTTTGTTCAATTAAAGTACTTGGGATAAAGATCGATTTATGTCTCATGATATTGAAGAAGCTACACATATTATTAAATCTGGTATTGTAAGTATAGAATGAATTAATAGATGAAAATCTATTCTTTAATAATTTTTTTTTTTTCTTTGTAGATTTGGAAAACAGCAGAACCTTATATTCAAAATTATCATAATTATTATTATGTAAAACATCATGGAGAACCATTGCCAAAGGATGACTAATCAGAATTCAAAGCGTTTTCATTGAACAATTATATTATTTTGTATTATAATTTTTTCTATACTCCGAAAAAAAAAACTGTCAATCAAGCAAATTTAATAAATTCATTTTATTTTTGTCTTCTTTTCTATTTGAAATTATCTTTTCATAAAAAACAATTATTGTATTGTTACTTTTTATGAGATTATGAAAATATTCATTTGTTCTTTCATGCAATTCTTCAAATATATTCTTATTCTACAAACAAAGACAAAAAAAAAGAGAATAGTAAAAGGATGTATTTCATATATATTCTTATTCTTCAGTTAAAAATAATGATGATTATGATCTATGCAAAAGATTATAGTGCAGCTGAATTAAATCGATTACGTATTACAAAACTTTACCGAAATCATTTATTGATAAGTCCAACAATGAAAAATACTACTCAAACAATAGTAGCTATTGGTCTAGGAATTATTGAAATCGAAGGAATTGATCCACAACAACAGGTTTGTAAAAAAAAATATTTATTCAATATAGATTCTACTTTTTTGTGTATATGACAGTGTTGAATACTGGACACTTCAATCCTACAGAAATTTTCTTTTTACACTTTTTGCATAATACGCACTGTCATTTGTGATATTTGATACGTATTACATTTCATAAAAGTTTTCTAATACATATTACAGAAAAAAAGATCAGGAAAAGAGAAAAAATATACCAACATGAATAAGGAAAGATAATAATATCTTCTGTAGTTGGATGAATATTGATTAATGAATTGTAATAGTTTATCAAAAATTAGAATTTGTTCATGCATGTGCTAAGTCATCCTCTTGGAAGTAGCGTTCAACAGTTCCAAAAAAATTGAAACCAAACCGGAACCGTTAAACTTCAGGTTCGCCAAACAAGGGTGAAAAATAGCTCGATCATATCTTCAAGAATTCTTTGTGAACCTTCATTCTATACATTTAAATTTTGTTTTTGTTTGAAAGCTTGTGTTTAGGGCTAGTCGCTTTCATGACTTTTTTTTTTAAAATTCTTACTTTTTAAGTGAAGAAAAGAGATGATAAGTTCAAGGACTCAAAAAACTCTCCCGAAAAAATAGCGGTGTTTTTACATGATAATAAAACAGCTTATTTTCCGAATAGGAGGTGACAGAAATCTTCAAAAATTCTTGGAAAAAAGGATGTGTCGAGTAAAACTTTTTGTTGTTTATGGAAGATCAGATGACGGGCTATCGTTCCCTGCATTTATCTTAATTTCGTTGATTTTGACGAAAAGTGACTTTTTTGACGGGGAGGAGGTTAAGCTTCCGACGAAATGAGAGTTCACCAATTTGAGATGTTTATTTTTTTTTTCTACAGGTTATAACACTTAATGTTAATTTTGAATTAAAATGGTGTGATGATCGTTTACGTTGGAATACAAGTCAACAATTATGTTTAAATAAACGAAATCGTTCGACAATATTTTTCAGTGCAAATGAAATATGGATACCTGATATAATCGCAATAAATGGACCAGGAAAAACAGAAAAAGAAGTAAAATATCAATATCCAATTTTAACTATATGTACAGGTATTGTTCGATGGTCATATCAAGATAAACTTGTATCATATTGTGAAATAAATGTTGAAAATTTTCCATTTGATCAACAACATTGTTCTATTATACTTCAATCAACTATATATGATTTAACTAAATTAAAATTACGTAGTTTATATAAAGTTATACAATTATATAATTTTATAAATACAGAATGGAAAATAATACATGCAACAATTGAAGAAATTGATTTATATAATCCATATTATGAACGTTATTTTAGTACAATTAAAATAAATATTAAACTTGTACGTCATTCACATTTTTATATTGTTAAAATTCTTTTACCTTTTTCAATTATATCATCACTTGGATTATTTTCATTTTGTTTACCAATAGATAGTGGAGAAAAAATAACACTTACTGTTAGTGTTTTACTTTCATTAACAATTTATTTACAACTTATATCAAATTATGTACCAAAAAATGAACGTAATCTTTGTATATTAACATTATATTCAAATATAATATTTTCATTTATTTTTCTTTCTTGTCTATTTAATATATTAACAATATTTATTTATTATCATGAACAATATTTTTTAAGAAATAAAATATTAAAACAACAACAAAAACAAACATTTTTATTTACTATAAATCAATCATTATTAGAATTTAATCAACAACGATTAATAGTATTTGAAAAATATCAAAATATTCAAGAATATTTACCTGAACATATTAATATTAATAATCATGAAATTTTATATGATTTAATATATATACGAGAATTATTAAAAGATTTACTTATAGGAAAAAATTTTATTAATTTTCATTATCATTTATTTTATTCTCAACAATCTATTCAACAATTTGCTATATTAATTGATCGAATTTTATTTTTTATTTATCTTATTTCAATGCCATTATGTATGATAATATTATTTAAATCAAATAATCAATCAAATATATCATCATCAACAATAAATCAATTACTTGATATACGTAAAACAGCTATTGATCCACCACCAATTTATCGTGGATGTCCAACATAATGAAATAAATGTTTTTTTTTCGTTAGTAGAACTCACACATTAGGGATGCACCAGTCCCAGTCCTGACTGGGATCTAGTCATGACTGGGTACTGAGTCCTTTGATCTTTAGTCCATTAGTCGAGTAGTACTTTGTTCTTTTCTAGTATATTGTCATACAGTGATTCTTAGGCTGTTGAAGTACTGATATAAACTATAACACTGAATCCATTGGCTAATCATATATATCTATATAGCAATCGTTATAACTTAGAATACTATAAATAAATTTCATGTCTTCATGGTGTGGGTGTGGGTGTTGTTTGGATGGATGTGGGAGTGGATGTTGTTTGGATGTGGGAATGGTTAGAATGACAATAACGACACCCATATCAACATCAAACCCACACCCACATCCACACTCTTAGAAAAGAGGGAAGTACTGATCGATTAGCGGAATAAACGTCAAATGACTAAGTACCCAGTCATGACTGGGTGTCCAGTAGGACTGGGACCCAGTTACTGGCACTGGTGCACCCCTATCACACATATATTTTCGAAGAAAATAACAAATGTAAGATAAAACCGAGGTGCGAAGAAGAAAGCAAAAAAACCATCGGATACGTTTTCCTAACAACGGAGAAAAGACACGTCAATAATAAAATAGTACCTTCCATTGAGATTAGAAGATGAATTTATTTCAATTTGTGTTCAAATACTATGATAATGTCTTTAAAAATACTGCAACAAATTCTATGTTGCATTACCGATGATTTACCTAAGGTAGTGCTTACGACTTTCGATTCCAGCTATAAAAAATTGTACAGAGTGTTTTTTCTAATCAAATTCGAATTATTTATTAGAAAGAATTCGAATTAATCAAGAAGATAAGAGTTTTTTTACTAATAAAAATTTATCGAGTGATGTCATAATCCCGTTACATTCGGTATCCACCTTCACAAAACACAATACATAATAGGGTACTGAGCGGTTTCGGTGTATTACCCCAAGGGTAATGACTTTATCATCTTAAAGAATAACTACATATTTTGAAGTTGAGCAATTTGAGTGGATTTAGTGTACTATCTAAAGGGTGGTGTCTTTCCTTATCTCTCCGTATAACTACACGTTTATAAAAGCTGAGCAATTTGAGTTGTTTTGGTGTATTACCCCAAGGGTAATAATATTCCTTATATCATTCGATAACTAGGGTGTGTGTGGGTGTGGGTATTGATCCTCTACATCCACACTTACATCCCACACCTGCACCCGCGCCGACACCCTGACATACACCCACAGTGACACCCTCATCCCACACTCACACCCACACACCCGCACCTGCACTCACACCCTCGACTTTATCACTGTTTCATCAAATACCAATCAACTATTATTTGAGAAAGGAACTGTAGAACAAGTGTCATTACAAAATCGTCTGCAGTGTCTAAGTTTGACTTTTCAATGACATTTATTTATAATCCAATATCAGATGATGATATGTTATCATGTTTATTCGTTTGTTCTTGTGATCTGTTCGAAAAAACAATCGCCACACAAATTGCTCGAAGATTCCAACATCTTTTCGAGCAGGTTTTTACAATAAACTCAAGTGATATGCAGATGTATGTGAAAGATGACACTATACTATATGATTTATCTGCCTTTAAAGTTTAGTCCTTCTGAGATGTTGAATTAAAGTGCCAATTCTAACACCAAGATAGACTTGCTGTGTACACAGAGACGCATGTGGGTCGCGGCTCTTCGGGAAGCGCTACGCGCCCCACGTCACGACGCTGAAATAAAAGGTGAGTTATGCGGACAGAAGTCTTTTCTGAAATTGACTACTCTTATATTTGCAAAAAAAATGATATGAATACTTTATCTATTATTTACTTTTTTTCATTCCTTCTCGGTAATCGAATTAAAGTTTGAACTCGAACGCAAAGATAGACTTGCTGTGTACTCATAGACGAGCATGGGTCGTGGCTCTTTGGGGAGTGCTACGCGCCTCACGCTGCGATGCTGAAATAAAATATCAGTTAAGCGGAAAAGAAGATTTCTATACGAGTGGATATTCAGCATCACAATTTTCATTTAATGAACCAATCAGAAAGGCGAGACATCAATTACTACACTAAACTCCTTATGTGGATTACACAGGCACCATTCACATAAAATTTATCTCTCACTTTTATTACCTTATCGCAGTTATAGGACTGTCCTATGTCGCTTATAATTTATAATTGAAATAAAAAATTTTTCTTTTGTCGTTAACACGTGTCGATTAATTTTTTTTCATTTATTTTCGAAGTCATATTATACAGTTGATGCTTCATTTATATTCGAAGTCGAATAAGGCAACTCATGGTAATATATCAAATCATTGTATGTCTTTTTTTTTGCTCAAGATGAAGAATATTTTGCTTTTAAACCTCAAGCGCAAGATGATTATGCTCAATTTTTACAAAATCGTTCTTGTGAAATAAGTCAAGATGATGTTCTTATTCTTACCATTCTTCTGTAGACGAACAAGGACAAAGTACGTTTGAAGGTACAAAATAGCATTTAATAAATGTGCTCAATTACTTCCATTGAATGAGCAAGAATTACTTGATTATACGATTCTAATGTATCTTCGTCCGTACAAAGAATGTCTTGCACTGAAAAAAATGTGCGTAGAATAATAAACCCTCAAAAAGGGTTTATGACCACGGCATAAACCCTTTTTAGGTTTATGGACGTAATCTACCCTCTCATAAACCCTTTTTTTTCATAAACCTTGGCAAGGGTTTGTTATACGTTGCACTTTCATATACTCTTGTACTATTTTCTTTGTTCATAAACCCTTTTTGAGTATATGAACGAAATAAACCCTTCGACAAAGGTTTTGTTATTCTACGTTTTAAAGATAACTGTAGAATAATATACCCTTTGTCTAAGGGTTTATTTCGTTCATATACTCAAAAAGGGTTTATGAACACAGAAAACAGTACAAGGGTATATGAAAATGCAACGTATAACAAACCCTTGTCAAGGTTTATGAAAAAAAAGGGTTTATGAGAGGGTAGATTACGTCCATAAACCTAAAAAGGGTTTATGCCGTGGTCATAAACCCTTTTTGAGGGTTTATTATTCTACGCACATTTTTTTCAGTGATGGTGAAGAACTTTTCAAACGATGTTCATTACAATTAATTAAATCTAGCTTTTCTCATACTGCATAGAAAGTTTATAAAAAATATATCAGAGAAGAAATAACACTTGCGAATTTGCACAAGATCGAATCAATTATACATGAAGTTGCTGAATCAGCATTAAAACAAACATTAGACATAAATGAAAAACAGTCGAAAGAAGATGTGGATAAATTCTTAAGTCCATTTTGATTGATTAGTAAAATGAAAAATGTTGATAATGTTGTTTTATTCTTTACCAATGAAAAATTAACGAATAAATTTACGATCATGATTCACACACGAGTTTCGATTCATATGCCATCTAGTTCTACCTGTGTAATTCTATTGAACAAAGAACGAACAATCCAACGTCGTTTGATTACCAAGTGTATATATAACTTGATCTTATTGTGTCCATTCAGTTCGTTTATCTATCCACTTACTGATTATCGAATAATGTCATCCGATCTTCATTTTAATCAAACTTCTCGAGAACAAGTTACTACTGGTGTTGATGGTTTATTTAAATTATAAATATCTTCGATGATTTAGATTTATTTTTATAGATTCAAATGTTTTAATTGTTAGTCCACTAGAAAAAGATGAACCATCTGATTCTCGTTCTAAATCAATTTCTCGAATACCATTTGCTGATGATATTCATGGTTTGTTTAAATGATTAACATCTTCGTTAATTCGGATTTATTTATAGGTTCAAATGTTTTAATTGTTAGTCCATCAGAAAAAGATGACTCATCGGCATCTCGTTCTAAACCAATTTCTCGAAAACAATCTGCTGATGATATTCATGGTTTGTTTAAATGATAAATATCTTCGTTAATTTGCATTTATTTATATAGATTCAAATCTTATAATTGTTATTCCACCAGTAAAAGATGAATCATCTAATTGTCATTCAAAACAACCTTCTCGTAAATCAATAAAAAATTCTCTTAAAGGTTTGTTTAAATGAGAGAAATATCTCCTTCAATTTCACTTTATATATTTAGATGTTTTACTTCTTGTGCCACAAAAAGAAAGTACGACACATGGTACACGAAATATTAAAAAAAAAAGATGATATGTTCGTCGAGGTTCCACGTCATGTTGGTCTCGGAGGTGATATGGTTAAAAAAATGATGAAACAAGTTCCAATGACATTGAATAACGCAATTAAAAAAAAACTTAAAATAAAAGTTTTGGAATATGTAAATATGACTGGGATAAATAACGATGAATTTTTTTAAGATCTGCATCATTATTGTTTGGATATTGGATATTATTATCGATAGTAAAATACACATTTGTATTAACAAGATTAAAATTGGATGCTCATTCACCGTTTTCATCATATACATGGTGCGAGCATCTTTTCGAACTTACTCATTGTTCTTTGATCAGGATAGGTCCATCCGCAATATGCAACTATCCTTGATCAAAGAACAATGGGTAAGAATATGGTGTTGTGCTGCATGGGCCTTCATGTCAGTATCAAATTTTTGCATTGGTGACATATATAAACAATACTCAATGATTTGGTTAGGGGTAAGTAATATCTCATCATGTAAATAAATATTCATATATATGGGCGTGGCCAACCATAGGATGCCCCGCTTTGATACAGTCCTATTGTGAGGATAAAACCCACTATTGTTCGAGCCATATAAGAGGGAATCCTACATAACCCTGGATTGGCCCGAACAACACCATGTTTTATCCTTACAATAGTAGAGAAAAGCTACCAGCTTATCGTGTGAGCTAATCGCTTTTCTCTACTATTGTAAGGATAAAACATGATGTTGTTCGGGCCAATCCAGGGTTATGTAGGATTCCCTCTTATATGGCTCGAACAATAGTGGGTTTTATCCTCACAATAGGATTGTATCAAAGCGGGGCATCCTATGGTTGGCCACGCCCATATATATATTGTAGATTTTTGAAACTGTATTAATAGTAATACTTCTAATTGTATCGTATTGGATGCTAAAGTTAAAGTTGATTGACAAAAAACCAACACAACTTACTGTTACATTAATCAACAAACCTTCTGAAAATGCTCAACAACTAACAGCAATTGATAAAAAGTACGATGTTATAATACATAAAACACAAGATAATGAACGTTTATGATGATTATCGTTATTGCGTTCGTGTATGTTATTTTTGTTTGTTCATTTTGCTTCGTCTCTTTTTTTATTCTAAAACTATTTACTATTCAACACAAACACACACCTGTTATCTTTTTTTTTGCTACAAACACACATACACATGCACTAACATTTTATGCTATGACCAAACATTTTGATTTTTTTTCATCGATGTCAACTTTTTCTATTTTGACTTGCATTGTTCATTTCCTTCTGTAGTTGATCAATGGAAGGGTGTGGGTGTGGGTGTGGGTGTGGATGGGTGTGGGGTGGGCGTGGGTGTGGGATGTGGGGTGTGGGTGTGGGGTGTGGGGTGTGGGTTTGGGTGTGGGGTGTGGGTTTGGGTGTGGGGTGTGGGTGTGGGTAAAAGGAAGGCTTCGACACCCACACCCTCACCCACACCCACCCACACCCACACCCACCCCACACACCCACCCACACCCACACCCACACCCTCAATCATTATCTAATTGATATTGATTTATTGAAACTTGATGAAAAGTTTTGATTCTGTTTGAAAGTCTGAAGTTTTTCTTTTTCTTTTCTCATTATGGCAGGTCCACAACATTGTATCTTACACAGGTATTATATTACATGAAAAAATTAAAGTAATTAAACTATCAATCATGTTTTATTTATTAACAATAATTGTGACGTTTCGTCCTAACTAAGGACATCATCAGACACGTATGAGTGAAAAAGGTGCACGAAGTATATATATATATAAAAAAAAAAAAAAAAAAAACATTAGTCATAGTGTAGAATTTTCTTAAACATTCCAATGCAAGGGGGAGAACGATGAGTCATTTGCATTGGAATGTTTCTCCCCCTTGCTTTACTATTTGTTACTTCATTATGTGTTATACTAGATGATTAGTTTGTGAATATCATAAGTTCATGACTGATCTTATTGTATGATTTTTGATGTTGTAAGCTCAGCAAAGTTTCTTTAATTTCACGTCTTTTTCTGTGTATATCTCTTCCAATGATTTCTGGTTTACTGAAGTCAATTACATGATTTTTGTTATTAATCATATGATCTGCTGCTCTTGAGGTTTCGGGTTTACGTAATCCTTCTTTATGTTGTTTCATCCTTTCATTTATATTTAGTTTTGTTTGACCAATATACACTTGATCACAAGTTTTACATGTAAGTTTGTAAACAACTCCAATTTCCATTGGATCTTTTCCCTTGAAATTCTTTGTAAATAGTTTTGCTAATGTTGTTCCTTTCTTATATCCAAAGATAATCTCAAATGTTGGAAATAATGATTTGATTATGTTTTTAATTTTATTAGACATGATGATTGTTTCATCACCATAGTAAGTAAGTGGTATAAAAAGCTTTTTTTCTTTTGTTTTTATCTTATTTTTAATTGTTGATCTATTATTATGATATTGTTCAATAGTATTTTTAATTTTTCTTTTAACTAGGTTAACTGGATATCCGTTACAGATCATTGTTCTCTCAATTAATTCACATTGTTCTTCTAATAGTCGTTTAGAAGAACAAATACTTAATGCTCGAAATGTTAATGTCTTAATTAAACCAATCTTATATTTCTTTGCTTGACATGACTGCCAATGTAACAGTTGACCAGTATATGTTTTCTTTCTAAATATCGTCGTTTCAAATTTTGTTCGCTGTTTTACCACCTTTACGTCCAGAAATGGTAATTCAAAATTACTTTCTATCTCATGAGTAAATTTTAGTTTTGGATGGAGTTTATTAACGAATTCAACTAGTTGTTGAATATCGTTTTCTTTACCATTAAAGATGATGAATGTATCATCAACATATCTTACATATAATTTTATTTTATCTGAATACTCATATTCTTCAATTTGTTGTTCAATATAAGTCATGAATATATCTGCAAGTATCGGGGCTAATGGTGATCCCATACTAACTCCATCTACTTGCATATATAATTGATCATAAAATCTGAATGGTGTATTTGTTACAGCTAATTGGAATAAATTTCTCAAATCTTTTGCTGTTAATTTGGTATAGTTTTTATCAATTTTCTTTTTATCTATAATGATCTTAATAGCTAGTTCTACTGCTTCGTAGACTGGTACATTAGTAAATAGGGATTCTACATCAAGACTTATCATTATATCATTCGCGGCTGGTTGTTTTAATTGGATAAGTCGAGCAAATGAAAAAGAATCTTTCACATAAGATTTTGGTTTTTGTCGAGCATCTTCCACTAACTTAGTTAAATACTTTGCTAATTTATAATTATAACTATTATTTGTTGATATTATAGGTCTCAATGGCATTCCTTCTTTATGGATCTTGGGATTACAAAATAATACTGAACATCGTGATCCTGTGCAATGAATATAATCGTAATCATCTTGTGATAATCTTTTTGCTTTTTTTAATTCCTTCAATCTATGATCTAATTTACTCTCCATTTTCTTTACAACATGTTCAATAGTATTTGGTTTTCCTCTTTCATCTAATTCGTTCATCTTTTTAAATGAAGTTCCTGTTGATAATAATTCAAATACTTTGGATTTATAATGATCTTTATCCATAATGACACATACAGATCCTTTATCGGCTTTCATGATTACGATATTTTGATCTTTTATTAAACTTTTTAAAGCAATAAGTTCATTTTTATTCACATTAATTATTTTCTTGTTTTTGTTTATTTTTAGTGCTTGATTTGCTGCCCGTTGTATACATTCAGTAAGGCTACTGTTTAAGGATGTTTCATGTGGTTTATGTAATTGTTTTAGGATACTGAAAGCCATCATCTCAATTTCAGTTTTAAATTCAATTGGATTTTTAATTTTAGTTTCAATACAAAACTGAAGTCCTTTAGCAAGAATTGATTCTTCATCTTCAGTTAATGATCTTGATGAAATATTATGCACTACTTTTTTTTGGATTAATTATATCTAATTTAACATCACCTTTTGATAATTTTTCTATTTTTATTTTGTGTGCTAATCTTATTTCTGTTCTTTTATTTTGTTTTAATTTCTCAAAATGTTTATTTAATAATTCATATTCCATTGAATTGATCTTATTTTTCAATGATTTAATTAAAGCTTCTACTTCTAGTTGTTGTTTTAAAGAATTTTTCGATTTTTGATAGTACTCTAATTGTAAATATTTACGCTGATGTTGATAATAAATATTATGTTTCATATATCTGGTGTTCCAAAGTTTAAAACGGACGAAATTTGGAATAAGATGGTAAATGAGACATGTACGAAGGAATTCTTCATCACATTTTGTTTTTATTAATTTTGTAGTTGTATTCTCTAACTTCCTCACCTCCTTCACTATACCTCGGCCATACTTTTTTCCGAGGCGTTTAATAATATGAATATCATTTGATAGGATTAAATTTATAAATGAAAAAATTAAAGTAATTAAACTATCAATCATGTTTTATTTATTAACAATAATTGTGACGTTTCGTCCTAACTAAGGACATCATCAGACACGTATGAGTGAAAAACACGCCATTGTATTATATATATATATAAAAAAAAAAAAAAAAAAAAACATTAGTCATAGTGTAGAATTTTCTTAAACATTCCAATGCAAGGGGGAGAACGATGAGTCATTTGCATTGGAATGTTTAAGAAAATTCTACACTATGACTAATGTTTTTTTTTTTTTTTTTTTTATATATATATATACTTCGTGCACCTTTTTCACTCATACGTGTCTGATGATGTCCTTAGTTAGGACGAAACGTCACAATTATTGTTAATAAATAAAACATGATTGATAGTTTAATTACTTTAATTTTTTCATTTATAAATTTAATCCTATCAAATGATATTCATATTATATTACATGGTTCAAATAACATTTAATTTGTGTATCAATAAGTAAGATATAATCAACTAACCGTAAGTTACCAATAATTTTATCATTATTATTATTATTATTAATTAACTGTCATTATTAATCTTTTACTATATCTAAACATTATGACATCATAATATGAAAATTTCCATGAGACAAAAAAGAAATTTCAGAAATTACCTAGAAATTATCGGAGTAATTTCGATAATTTCAGAAATTACTATAGTGATATTAGTATGGATAAGATGGGTACATAGCGGAAAGAAAAGTCCACCTCCGATCGAACGAGACATTTCGGTGGCTATCGATAGGTAAGTACCGAGCTTTTTTGCGTTATTCTCGAGCATTTTCATATCGAAGCTCGAGCTGTGAAATAGAAAGCCGAATTAGCAGGCCTAACCTATCAAAGGATAGAGAAAATTTTACTCTATCAAATGAGACATACCCCCACCTCTGTGCAACAATGCCTTCGGTTTTTATGAGAATTTTACAAACTGAGTCCGACCGAGCCTAGGCTCGGGACTCGGGCTCGATCGAGACATTATTTTGTACTGCAAATAAAAATTAGAATAACCGCAGCACAGGACTGAGGAATGTCCCATTTGGTAGAGCGATGTTTTGTCTATCTTGTGATAGATTAGACCTGATGATTCAGCCTTTCATTTCAGAGCTCAAGGTATTAACCCTTTGAGGACGGGTTTTTTTTCTGTATATTTCATCATAAATCAATCAACATTTCCATTTTCTAAAAGAACTTTATAAAAACGTGTGTTCAGAAGTTTTTTAAAGTATGATATAGCTCAAAACAAGGTACAACACATAGATCAACATTACATTCAACACACTCATAAGTTGTTTTAGTTTCTTTCTTTGGAGCTGTTGTTGTATTATAGCAGACATGACATTTTCTTCTCCTTCTTCTTTCAGATGTATGTTCAGTTGAATAATCTTGAATGAGTGAGGGAAAATGTCGAGCAGTGAGTCTCATTGGATTTTCTAAAGGTAGTCTCCCTTTTTTTTTTTCGTTCTTTTGACTTCCAACAGATTCTGTAATAGCTCGAATCACTTCCAATCGAAAATCCGACAAGTGCATTGTTTTTCCGGTCTTCAACTTGTATAAAATGAAGGCATTGTACAAAGTCACATCGAGCAGATGGAAGAAAAACTTTTTATACCATTTTATAGTTTTTCGTACGCATTCCGAGAAGCTAATCTGCATGTCCGATTTGTCTATTGCTCCCATATTTTCATTATATTCTTTGATGCAAATCGGTTTCATTATCGGTTCGTTAGTAATGTGGTCAAGTTTGCCTGTAGATACCATGCTTGATTCGTGAATAGTTGAAAGCATGTGAACATCACGGCGATCTTTCCATTTCAATACTAGGAGTTTGTCTGTGTGTCTAAACACTTGTTCGTATTGCTTTAGTTTGATTGATTTCAAATGATTTCCTATAAAATTCAATAATAGAAATTTCAATAAAACTTCCGAATTTTATAAACTGCCTAAATTTTTCAGAAATGCGATCATAAAATATTTCATACAGTATTTTATTGGTTGAATCTTGGATAAAAGAATACTATATGAGATTTGTGTTATCGGACTCTCAAAAAACCCCGATATCTTCTAGACTTCGAGAGTATTGTCGAAATTCTAAAAGTTCTATTTCTATTATACCTTTTGAATCAGTTAAATGTATTCGATCAGATCTTACAGTGCCACAAGCACCAGTTTTCATAGAATGTAACATTTTAATTTATTATCATGAAGAATATTTTTTAAGAAATAAAAAATCAAAACAACAACAAAAACAAAAACAAACATTTTTATTTACTATAAATCAATCATTATTAGAATTTAATCAAAAACAATTAATATTATTTAAAAAATATCAAAATATTCAAGAATATTTATCTGAAAATATTGATATTAGTGTTCATGATATATTATATGATTTAATATATATACGAGAATTATTAAAAGATGTACTTAAACAAAAAAATTTTACTAATTTTCGTCATCATTTATTTTATTCACAACAATCTATTCAACAATTTGCTATATTAATTGATCGAATTTTATTTTTTATTTATCTTATTTCAATGCCATTATGTATGATAATATTATTTAAATCAAATAATCAATCAAATATATCACCATCAATAACAAATCAATTACTTGATATACGTAAAACAGCTATTGATCCACCGTCAATTTATCGTGGATGTCCAACATAATGAAATAAATGTTTATTTTTTTTTGTTAGTAGAACTCACACATATATTTTCGAAGAAAATAACAAATGTAAGTTTAAATCGAGGTTTTTGCGGGTGTTCTTCTTTTCCTAGGCTCTAGCAACCGCGAAGTCCGAGGTGGAAAGCCAAAAATTAGCGGGTACGTTTTCCTAACAACGAGAAAAAGTACGTCAATAATAACAATGCTTAGATCATTCTGGAACTTTCTAGAATCTAAGATTTCTACTGTAGATTCTAACTAATCTAAATATTGCGAGTTTTGGTATTCAATGCAATGAAAGTATCTTATTGTAAGTGTAGATCACTAGGACAGTGATATAGAGTCAGAATAGAGTGAACATAGAAAAAGAGATAAAACTCAATAGTATATATCAAATTTCATCGAGAGAAAATCTAAGAAAACCCCTCCCTTCCCGTAACAGAAGCTCCTAGGGCTTCTAAACTATCCAAGCGTTCAATATTTTTAGAATGGCTACTATTACGACTTTCGTACAAAACGCGTAGGATTTGAGAGTGTTTATCTGAGAACGGAGCATATAAGACTCACAACCACACACAACAAATATAAGTCAGTGAATGTACGACTAGTGGGTAATAATTATTTCTCGTCCAACATGGCGATAGCCATACACAAACTTGTTCTTTACAGTTCCAAGCGTTGATAGATGAAATATTGGTCGTCTCTAAAGTTTATATCGAATGATAAAACGTCGACATCACTAGGAGTATTTCTTAATTGGTGAAGGCAAAATCAATGCTAATGAAATTAACTATTAAAAAATTCGAAATTCTCCCAGTCGTAATAGAATCTCTGAGACTTCTAATGAGGGAGCTTATATTACGAAGGGCGGCAATGATATTGACCACATCCTATAGCATGTATCATATATATTAATGAGACTAGAACGAGGGATGTCTTACGAAATATTGTTGAGATTTTCATTCGATAGTTTTCCATATTAAAATTGATGAATGAAAAAATAGCATCGATTGTAAATAAACAACTTTTTTTTTGTGATGAATTTAATCATGGCTAATTAATAGATTGTTCATATATGTATTGAATAAATTTATCTGTTTTAGTTAAGTTACTGTGTTTATTTATTTCATTTCATTATTAATATTATATTATATGAAGCGTTAATTAATTCTTATTGTTTCCTAATTCGTGTTTGGAATATGGCACAACTTGATATATATACTATTTAAACTAATTTATTAAATGCATTCAACATTTTTAGAACCGAAAGTTGAATTTTTGTTTTTGAATACTAATTTTTTCTTTTGATTCTCGATTGATACATATTGTATAAGATCAATAAATATTTCATATAGTCTATCATTTCTGTAATACATAACTTGTTTGTTTATAAAGGCATTCTTTTTTCTTCCATTCAATTATACAGACAGGTCAGATCAACAACAAAAAAAATGGTTTATTTAGACTTCTAGAAGTTACAGTGCTGTGTTTGCTTGTACACAAAAAAAATGTTTGTCAATCACTTTGAGTAGTCTCAATGTTCTATATTCTTTTCTCGTGGAGATAAAATGATTAATGTATAACTTGACATTAAAATAAAATAGTATCTTCCATTGAGATTAGAAGGTAAATTTATTTCAATTTGTTTTCAAATAATATGAATATCTTCTTAAATAACAATGCAACAAAGATCTAGTTTATCTATCCTATGTTGCACATAACCGATGATTTACCTAAGATAGTGCTTACGACTTTAGTTCTAGCTATAAACGATTGTACAGAGTGTTTTCTAACTAAAAAAAAAGAATTCATATTAATCAAGAAGAAAAAAGTTTCAGAATATATTTTACTAATAAAAATTTATCTCACAACTTGGACCGATTGGAACTGTGTGGCTAGTACAAACGGCTCAGAAACATTATCTACATCAAAATCTTCCCTAATTTTCAGTATTTTATACGACTGAATTCAATGTTATTTCGGAACTTTTAAAATTCCAGAAAAAAAATCAAACTCTTTTAATTAAAAATTATAAAAATAAATTATACATAATAGACGACAGGGGATTTTCGGCAACATGAGATTTAATACAATTTATTTGCATCAAATTTATGATCATTATTATTATTATATTTCAATTGTCTTCTATTCCCATTTGACTGTCAAATATGTCTTATTCAATTTCAATGAATACATCATCAGTCTCTCAATTTTTTTGATCAATAATTCATTTATTCACTATTGTTTTGTTACAATTGACTTGTTCTAAAGCCGACATAGATCACCGAACAAGTTACTTCTTTATTTTTTATTTTTTTGAATAGTAAAAATCATTATGTCCTATGTTTAACTCTGTAAAGATTCATAATGCAACAAAAAAAAAAAAAATCAATCTAAATTCTTTCTTTTCTTTTTATTTTCAACTATTAGCAATGAAATATATTTTATTTTCATGTGTATATATAATTTGTTGAGAAAAAAAACAAAACAAAACAAACAATATACACATCTATGAACTATATAGACGAACAAATAATTATGAATTCACACAATTTAAGGCGATGAAATAAATTGACATACGTTGTTGTTGTTGTTGTTGTTATTTTTTTAAAGAAAGCACATAAACCACCACTATTAACATGAACATAAAAACTAACGAGTGTAGCAGACAGAAAAAAAAAATATTAATTTTTTTTTTTGCGACTATAATTTTCACACATATATTTGTGTGATGGAGAATATAATCTATCAGACTAGAAACATCACTGTTGAAAAATATAGAAACAGAGGAGAAAAACAAAAAGGAAGAAACGTTTTGTTTTGATAGACTGTATTTTTTATGTTTATTATTATTATTATTATTATTATTCTATATCAGCTTATCACAGTTTCCCCGAATTGAATATTTATTTTCGAAATAAACGCCATAAACCATTTTTACGTTCTTTACGTGGTGCCATTAACATCGGTGCTTGATTTTTATGTGTTATTGAAATAGTACATGGTGGTTGTAACCATGGTTCACCATCAATTTGCATCGGGAAAGTTTTGTGAGTTCTATTGAAGAAAAAATAATTTGTATGAAATATTCTTTTTTTTTTTTTGTAAAGATAAATTCATTCATACCTGATAACAACTGATGAACATTGACCAAGTCGTTTTGCACTTGATCGTACACCAGCATAGATGGATCCAGCATGAATAGCTGACTGTACACCAACAACTTCAATTAATTTATCTCCAACATCTTTTAGAAAAAAAAAAATTAAATTTACAGTTTTAATATATAGATATGTCATAGTAGAAATTGAAATTTCATTTTCTATTAGTAGAAAATGAGATTTCTACTGCAACATATATATATATATAAGATGCCAGCTATTCGAAATTTGAATAAAATTTTCTTTTATTAGAATTGAATAGAGCTCATTAAGTTATCATCTGTCAAAGTATTGTTGATCACATGTTCAAATGGAATTTGTGTAGTGAAATATATTGTTACATTGTTGAGAAAATTGATTTCCTTTTCCCGCCATAAATACGAATTCATACTCAATAACCTTGGTAATCAGAATTTCAATTCGAAATGGAATGAACACATTATATTTAATATCAAGAGAAAAAATCCACATTGAATATTATACTCAATATCTAAAATAAGTTTTGATTGTTACACATCCCTTCACTATTATTTTTGAATACTTTTATATTGATTCTGAATATGATATTCATTTCATAAGGGAACTAAAAAGTGTTTTGTATTTATTGGGCTTTGCTATTATCATACGTAATTTTTTTTTCTTAATTATATAATCAATAAAATCAAAAATAAATATTGAGACTATCAAGACTTTATGCAGTTGACGTATTTCAATTTTTATGAGTTTTTCTGATTAATTTTTCTAAATATCGTGTAAATATGTGAAAAACAATATTTTGAGAGATACCTCGATAAACTCTATCCAACGATAACACAAAAAAAAGCTTATCAACAGCTGTCCCTTAAATGCTAAAATATCGAACACACATGTGTTGTTTAGCCTCATTATACTAATGCAAAATATATCTAGTGGAAAATCTCTAGCAGATTATAATTGTTTTTCAAAGATAATCGATCATCAGTGAAATGATTTGTCTTAGTTATTTCTGCATTTTGAACAGATTTATTTTTCTTTGCTGCTATTCCATAGTAGTTACTCATTTTCATATTCCGCTTTTATTAATTTAGCGTTATTATTATTATTATTCTACTCATATTCATTATTTTGCCCTATCATATAATGACAATGCATGATATCTTAAATATAAATTTTTATCTACACTATTGAGAATATTCACACAAATGTTTTTCAGCGATTCAAATTCCGAAGAATGTCTTGTCGTTAATTCGATTCAGCGTCTAGTTTGACGCCTGTTGTCTTCAGCTATTAAGAAAACGTATTCAATAATCGTTGGCCTTTCTCTACCATGTTCCCTTGCGGTTTGGAGGAGTGAATTTTGTTCAAATTTCGAATTGCCGACATCTAATAAATATATTTACCTTGTAAAACAAATGCCATATCTGACGTTGAACTCGTGGAATATTCTCTATACAATAATTTGAATTCGTTTTTTGTTTTTCGTTTTATTTTTTGAAATTACATACGAGTCTTTTCGGTGAAAATTTAATGGTGTTTTTCTTTTTTTATGTCGACCACCTTCACCCCATAATGATATACCACCATATATACTTGGAATATTTAATAATGCAATACCTTCTAAAGATGGTCCATTAGATAAATCAAGCGAAACTCCATCACACTAAATATTAAATAAAATATTTTGTTGCCTTTTTTTGTTTTTTATCTTGTATAATGTTACCATAATGTCAATATCTTCATGTAAATTTTTACATGTAGATGAAAATGCTTCTGAAGTACCAAATTCTAAATACCATAATTTATTTTTCATTCTAAATTTTCAAATAAAAAAAAGTTCATTAAAAACAAACAAGAAAAATTTCATATTAATAAACCTGCTACTAAATTTTTCAGGATGTTTTTCACGCATTAAATGAAATCGATGAGCAATTGAAGCATCCTAACAAAAATTTTGTAAATGTATATTGATTTTAATCTTTTCGAATATTTTTTTTTTTTATAAAATTACTTACAACACCAATAGAAAAATAATTATTTATTATATTATATGGAATATCATCACCTTTTTCTTCTGTATCTGTACGTGTACTAAATTCAATTTGCCATCGATCGAGCATAATCACCGGAGCTTGAGAAACTTTTTTAAGTACTTTAGTTAAACTTTCATTTTCATAACCACCACCCCATGCTAAACATCGTGCTAAATCATTGCCTGTACCTAATGGTAAAACAGCTACTGGAGCTCGTCGACGAAGTGGAACTCTATCCATAACATCAAGTACCCAACCAACTAGATATGAAATAAATGCATGAAAAAGAAAAAGATACATTATCTTTTTTTTTTGTTAAAATACCTGTTCCATCTCCACCACAACAAAGAACACGAAAATCTTCAAGATCTTTAAAAAATTGTAATCTAAATTAATAAAGAAAAAATTTATTATTGATTTACTTTGATTCAGGTTTACAGTTACGAGTATATGATATCGTCGTAAGCAGACAAAAAACTTGTTTAATCTTTTGAGGACAACGTATATCCCACGTTTTTTTCAATAGAGAAAAGAATGTTTTGTTTACTGTTCAACCTACAAAGCTATAAAGGTCGTAGATTGCTTCCCTCCTCCATTTGTCATGTCAGGCATACCTTTCCTTTCTTTCTGCTACTGTACAGTGATAGTATGGTTTATCTCTCTGGTCTTGTCTTTTGGAAATATTCGAGAAGATTTTCGCTCTCTATTGCTCTTATATATTCCTGTTCTCATTGATGAAGGTACATTATTCTTGATTTTGTAATAGAATAAACATTTTTCTTTCGTTACCAGGTAAAGGTATATCATGATTTTTAAATGAAAGTCATGAAACTAATTATCATATAAGTTTTCAAATTTTTTACATTATAGATTATTCAACAAACTTTTATATTCAAAGAGAAATCAAACTACATGGTTTTAATATCGAAGTTTCTTTGCTATATAGCATTGAGTGGATAAATCTTGAAAGATCTCCCTCTGGGAAGAAATCTAAACTAGCATTCTCACAAATCTATTCTTCATTTTTGACAACAATGAAATATATTTTGCCTGTAAAAGAAACACAAAGAAGTTGTAACAAGAAATATACAAGTTAAAACAAACATCGAATGTTTCACTCGGAAATCAGCTAAAAGAAATTGTTTTTTTTTTTTTTTGTTTTTATTATTACCATAAGATTTTTATGTAATCATTTTGAGCTAAATAAAATAAAAAATGATTGAAGAACCACTTTTTGATGAACAAAAAAAAAACTCCATTGTCAAAAGGTTAAAAATACTTTTATTAGTGTTCCGTTTAAGTATTCTTACATTCATTCAGTACAAAAAAAATACAAAATCAGCTCCTGTCATCATAAAAGATGCGTGAAAACGCTTAAAAATACATCGAGAAAACGTGAAAGAGAATGTTTTCTCACACTATTTTTGACATATACCACACATTTAAAAAAGTCATTTTTATCTTCAAAAATGCGTCAGAAAAACGTTTTTCCCCATTTTCCAGTTGTATTTTTAAGCGTCTTCATGCATCTTTTATGATGAAAATAGCTGATTTTTGGATGTCTTTTGAATCGACGTCAAAATACTCAAACAGAAACGTCAATAGGTGCATTTTAAACGCATTTTCAGATATTCTTGTATGCTTGAGAGACCGCAGTAACTGATCTAAAGTCAACGGTAGATTTAGGAATGTACCATCTTCTCTCATCATAAAAATCCCAGGCCCCACCACTGTCGAAAACTATGGGTTAACTGCGGTTTTTTTAAACTCTTAGAAAAATGTTAGATTTTAGTCGGCCATTTAGATCTTGATTGGAAATTTTCCTATGAAATGAATCGATTTTCTCAATTGGATACGAATCAATTAATAGTTTTTATAGAGAAATCTATAAACTTTAAACTTAACTGATGACTATTTGAATCAAAAACTAGGAATAATACTCTGTTTTTTTTTTCTATGTCAATTATTAAAATACACTTTGCTTGAACAGGAAACTCATTTACATATTATTAAAACAAATATATAAACAGTTGTTTTTGTAGAATATTTACAGAAGTCTATTTGTTGAATGTTATATAGTTTTAATTTTCTGAACTTTGACAATTATAAACAAAATTCCTTTTTCTTTTTTTTTTTTTTCGTAAATGTCTTTGAAACAGGTTAATATCCATGAATAACATTGTTTTCTATACTCGATAGATTTCAAAAAGTCATATCTTCTATGACATCTTCCGCTCTCATGAAATAATACTGAATACATATATGCCTAGTACAGGAAATAGTGATTCTTATAGAAAGAAAAGAATCTATAGACGTAAGAGTTCATGAAACTTACTATTTCCTTCGTTTCTTAAACTCATAAAGTACGATTTGATATTTATTCCAATCAGAAATACAAGTATTATCAAGAGAAATATTTTTTAAATAATACTCTTAGGAAATCATTCTATACTAAATATCGTGTTTTATTAATATTTTTTAAAAAAAATATTCTAATGATAAATATATTCTAAAAATTAGTCGACAAAAAAGAAATTTATTCTAAAGAAGCTTAATTATTTTCTGAATAAAAACAAAAAAATATCTACAATTGATTACGATCTATTCAATGTTAAAGAAAAACAATTACCCAGGCATAGGACCAGACTTGGCAAGATTAAAAACTTGACGAGGATTTAATAAAAATTGAAATTTACGCATTATTCTAAATAAAGTATATTTTATAAATTATCTAGGAAAGAATCTTAATTTAATCACCGTTCTCCTTGTTTTCCACCTGATTTTGGATTAATAAAAACAAGTAATGGATGTGTATTTGATAAAGGATTTATTTGAAATGATTGTATAGATCCTTCAGTACATACATCATCTCTTCTAGAATCATTCCCACCTCGTGGTACTTTCTGTCGTTCCTAAATTAATCAAACGAAAACAAGTTTTTATAGAATAAAGAAAAAACAAAATTACTAAAACAGCTGGACAAATCGATGTTGGTGGTATAATATGATCTCTATTAGGACCTAATGTACATTCAGGTTTTAATTGTGATGCACATTTATTATGTAATGTCGCTTGACACCAACGACAATGAAGACCAGTTATACCATTATAAGCTTTAATTGATTTTTTACATCGATCACATCTAAAAATAAATATTGAAAATTTCTTCTTTGATTTTTTATTATTATTATTATTATTCCATTACTTTCCAGCACAATTCCCTTCAATCCAATGATGTAACATAATTGTATCAGATTTTCGTGCTTTAGCATAAGTTGAAATACAATTTGGTGGTGCTCGATTAGCACATCGTTCATGAACAACATATCGACAAACTTAAAAATGATTAGTTTTTTTTTTTTTTTTGTTTATAAATAAAACTTACATGTACAACATAAACCTTGTTTACCCAAACCAACAAGCATTGTCAAACAAAGATTACAATATGCTGGTTTATTAAAATGTTTTAATCGCCATGAATGAGATCCATCATCTCTGACATTCTATATGAATATTGAATTATTTCAATACAAAAAATCATATTCTCTTTTTTTTTTTTATCTTACTGAATCAAGTCCAAGTAGAACAAGAAGTGGTGCTGTTGTTAATCCACCTCGTTTCCATTCATCTAAAGTAACAGCACCATCATTATCATAATCAATTTCTTTCATCATTGCTTCGAGTATCTAAATTTTATTGATTGAATTTTGTTTTCTATTAATCAAATAGAATTCTTACTGGTCGTAATTCAGATACATCCCAACCAAGATATTCAGCAACATTCATCATTTGATTAACAATTGAATCAGTTTCCTAAATAGTAAAATGAATTTAGTTTTAATTTTCTTATTAAAACAAACTTGTTTATCAAGTATTCCATTTCCATCTTCATCATAAAGCATAAACATAACTAAAACAAAAAAAAAAATTATTGAATTTATAATTTTTTTTTTTTGAAAAATTTACATTCAAGTTTTTGTTCAGGTGTTCCACCTTCAAGTAATGAAAAATAACAAACAATATCTTTTAGATAAATTCGTGTTGTATTAATATCAATATGTTGTTGTACTGGTGGATGATGATGATGATGATGATGGTGATGATGTGTATCACGTATAATTTCATTACCAGATATTTTATTTAATAATTGTGATAGAGATGTACGAAATACCCATGGATCATCTGAAGTTGTAACAGTTGTTACAGCTATGATGAAAAATAGAAAAATTTGAAATTTTTTTTCTTTTTTTTTTTGAAAATTATTTTTACTATTATTATGCAATGAATGAATCGAATGTAAAGAAGGATTAGATTTTCTTGATGATTGTCGAGAATTTCCAGGTGAATTATGATCTGGATCATGTGAATTACCATGACGCATAAGAGTTTCATTTCCAGTATGACATATGCCTATAATATGTATATGTTAAAAAATAATTTAAATATATTTTAAACTAACCCGCTCGAGTTTTTGTATCAGCAATACTATCATCAGTAAATTTTTTTTGTCGAAAAAATTTTTCTGGTAAAAATGAAAAATTTGATGTTAATGGTGAAGAAGTTATTATTGTTGCTGATGTTGTTATTGGTGGTGATGTTACTATTGCAGATGGAAGTACACCAATTGCTGATGTTGAATCAATTGGTACTAATAATGAAGGTTTTTTAATAAACGATAAAAATAAATGTCGACATAAATCTTCTGGTATATCAGGATTATCGATAAGTAAATCAAGAAATTGTCGAAAACCTTTATAATCAAGTTGCTAACAAAAAAAAAAAACAATTTTTTTCTATTAATAAATATATATTTAAAAAAAAAACAAGAGTTACCTCATCATATTTATGAGCTAACCAAGTTGAATCTTTTTCAAGAATAGCAACAACATCTTTGACTTTCTTGGGAGCATCTGAAAATTGTTATACAAATAATAATAATCATTAAAATAAAAAACAAGCAAATTGAAATATTGATTAACTTACATGATATATAATCTTGTAGACGTTGAAATTCGTCTGGTGAAAGCTTATTCCAATCAAATCGATTCATGAATGACAATCATCGGCGGCGGGCAAATTTTTATCATAGCTCGCTCGATTATGAACTATTTGAGAGACTGAAAAAAAAACACTATATTTCGTCGTAAGAATATTTATTTCTCATTCAAGTCATCTAAAAAACAAAAAAAATATGAAAAAGAAAAAAAAAATCGATACTTTTCTCTCTGATAAATAGCTAATTATGGCGCTCGAATAGTGTTTTTTTTTTCGAGATCGTCTTTCAATTTAATGCATCTGGTGCTCTGCTCATCTATTCATCTCTCTCTCTCTCTCTCTCTGTCTCTTATGTTTTTGCTACTACTGACTGGTGTCGTCAAATACTAATTTGACGCTCTACATCATCCTGTATGACAAGATTCCCGTTGAGAGTCACAGAGCACACAACGATAAGACGGAAGGAAGAAAAAAGAGAAAAAAAATGAAGAAGAAAAATATAGTCGAAAAAAGAAAAGTAGAGTTTGTCCCAAAGGAGTAGCTTTGACACTTGTTTGTTATGGTCCTACATTTGGCCACATTAACTTGAAAAGGCAAACGTTAGTTATATGTTATTACTTCATAAATTTCATCTGGGAGTCATCAGATTACTTCATTTTGATGACATCAAATCTTATCAATATCTTCGTATCGTCATCTAATGGAGGGGAGAATCACAATTTATTTATGTTGATAATCGAATAAAGAAAAGTAAAAGAATGAATCATCAGATGGTTTTCTTTTTCTAATAATAAATATTTCCAAATGTAACGTCTAATGATTACCAACAATGAAATATTATGTCAGTAAATTGTTAAATATTTAAATCGATGAGAGAAAAAAAAAAAATTTTTTTTCTTTATATTGTTTCGTTTTCATTTTGTTTTCTTATATATATGTATATATATATATGATGCATGTTTATATATATATATGTGTGTGAAGAGAAACACACACACACATTTCCTCATCAGTTATTTATTGCTTGAAAGGCAACAGTTTAATTAGGGGACACCCGGCGTGCAAAAAGAATAAAAATAGAGAAGAAAAAACTGTTATTTGCAAAAGAGAACTATCTACGAATATTGATTTAGTCGTAGAATGAAACACTTACCGTATATATTATATATATATATATATTTCTTTTTTTATATGACTAGTTTTCTGCTAATAATTCATTTCAAAAACTTCTCATTAGTTTTGTTTTTTTGTTGAATCTCATTTGCATCTGTTAGTTCTGCTTCTACTATTATCATCACTAGTTCTTTTGCACACACCATGCTACTACTATCACATCGATATTCTATTAGTGTTCCATTGACAGTTACACACATGCACAACATACACACACACACAAAATAAAAATAAGAAGAAGAAGAAGAAGAAGAAGAATAGTCATTCATTTAGTTTCGAATAGACCAAAAATTTGCAAGATAGATTTTTCTCTTTTTTAATTTCCGCCTATGCTTCGTCTTTTATTAACTTGAATCATAATATTGCCTGCACCTGCTTTCTTTTTATTTTTTTTATTTTTTATTTTTTTGTTCTAGTCTTTTTCTATTGATTTACGTGTGTATGTGTGCATATATATATATAGTACAATTATTTAAGAAGATGAGAATACTAAAAAAACAAGAAAGCAAAAAACAATAACTAACTACCTGAGAATATGAATTTTAAGTATTGTCGTTGAGTTTTGATCTATATACTATTAAGTTTGTGTATTTTATCTTTCTTTATATTTTTTTTTCACTCATGCATACCAATGTATATGTATAGAGAGAAAGAAGTGACACACACACACACACACAACTCGAGTTTGATAATCACGATAATAATGAGAGATGCTGCTTGGGGCTGAAGAAGAACAGCTCGGTTAGAAGTTGGCTGGATCAAGAGGAAAATGTACCGTGTTCTTCTTCTTTTTCTCGGCGCGTTTTTTTTTTTTGTGTTCTACTCTCTTCTCTTCTGACGCACATATATAGGAAAAGAGAACTTCGACTTTCTCTGCCGTCGTCGTTGATGTTGTTACTGTGAGTTTTTTCATCATTTCTTTACCGCTATTAAAGAAGAACAGAAACGAAAGAGAGACAGATAGACAGACACAGCGAAGAAGAGTCTCTCCTCTCTCTCTCTCTCTTCCTTTTTTTTCTGTTATAATGTTGGTTGTGTGATCTTGATGACGGTTGCACGACAATAGCTATGTTAGTAGTAGTGATGATGTTAATAGTAGTACTTCTCTACATGGATAAATACCAAAAAATTTTCCCTGTTGGGAAAATATTCTCATTGACCTTAAATTATTGTCTTGCATTAGAGGATTCGAACGAATAGAATTATGTGTTTTTTTTTCTTGGACTCGTTGATTATTCTGACAATAAATTGGCTATTAAGAACAGAAGTTTGTAATAAAAAAAATCTGATGCCTGCGCGCATCCTAAAGGCATAAATCATTACAATCAAATATAGATAGAAAAATTGACTGATCATTCATTTTCTATGGTTCCTTTTTTTTTTCTCCCTCATCTGTAAATCTAACTCATTGTTAGTCAAAACACGAATGAATGATCTATATCAATGAGTATTTAAACTATAAAGATAGCTAAATAAATGTTAATTTATATTTAAATATAGAATGAACATGTTTAAGGAGATCCAAACAGTTCAGGAAATGGCATTTTCTCGTTTAAATAATATCACATACATATTATTATCTCTCAAATATTGCTTATGAATGTTAAATTCTAACTTTTGACTTTTTTTTTTCGTACGGAAAAGCATTTAGATGTTATAAAGTGATTTTTCTTTTTCTTCGAACCCAAAAACAAAAAATTGCTAAAACGACAATATATCGTTTCCTGAACTGTCTACAAAGAGGATGAAAGGAAGTCAAAAAAGAAAAAAAAAAGAGAAAATCTAGAGAAAAACAATATAGAATATATTGTGCTTAATTCTTAAATATTATGTTTAATGTAGTAAAGATAAGCTGATTGTAGTCTTGTTTTCTTTTTTTCTTAGTTTTTAATAGATGTTTTCTTGCCACTTGAGTAGATAGAATTATTATTGCCCTGTCCAATCGAAGATAATCATTTTCTTGATATACAGTTGACAGAAATAGTAGGGAAAGAAAAAACAAAAAGGAAATCATTAATCATTATTAATTTACTTGAGATCTTAGGCGCCGCATGTGCATATATATATATATATATACTTTTTCATTGTTATTGTTATACAGATTGACTAGTAGCATTGATTATTTCATTCAATCAATTCAATTTGCGTGCAACTATCGTCGTCTTTCTCTCAAAACTGATTTCCGCCTTGAGCTATTCAAAAACAATAACAATGACAACATAAGAGTTCAATCGTAATAGAGTAAAAGATAGAATATACAAAAAGGAGAGGGTGATATTTGAGATAGTAGTCCATTATCTAATTTTCTGCTTCATTCACCATCGATTGACTAGTGTATAGACAAACGCATGAACTAACACTAATCTTTTCTTTTTTCTTTCAACAATTTGATTGATAGAACAAGAAAGCATAAAGAAGAAGAAGAAAAACGATAAGATAGACCTATTTGTAGTTTAGATAAATAATTATTTTTCCAAGAAAGAGAAGAATAATTTTCACCAAATGTACTATAAAAAAATATGCTTAAGATATTCTCATTAGATATAAATGGTTACATTCCATTAGCCTTGACCGGAACATATACACAGAATAGTTAGATTCTATAATCACGATAATATTTTATTTGAATATGAAAATTTTTCTTTTTCTGTCATATAACAAATATACACAAACAAAAAGAACAAATTAGTTGCATTCCGATTATAAAAAAAAAAAAAAAAGATATGCATACGTGGGTGAAAGTCAACAGATATCGCCGAGATAAGAATCAAATTACATATATAAACAATTAACACAATAAGATTAATAATTGGCACGTATGTAATATAAATAATGATAATCAAAACCAAGAAAAAGTTTTAATTATTAAATTGAATCTTATCATGATGAATAAATATTCTATGTTTATCTGATTATTCAAAAAAAACAAACTATGTGCATCAAGTGAATCATTATTTTTTTCCTAAATTAAAACTAGTTTTTTTTTTCTTTTTAAACAAAATAAGTAAATATTTAATATGTCAGCGAGTGCATCAAGTTCAATTCCATACTAAATACTTCCTTTAATAGAAATTTCTCCAATAAAATGAATAGTACCTGATTTACTATATATAGATATATAATGAGTAGTATTTACAATTGCATGTGAATCAATTGTATAATCTTCATTATTTTTATTGATTTTGAAGATGTTTCAATAGATTGACTTGATAATATATATTATATTTTTTGTTCAAGTGTATTTTCATTTTCTTATTGTTTATTATCATCTAAATCTATTCGATGTTTTATTTGAAATATTACTATTTGTATAGGTTGTAATTGTTCTCTCTCTCTTCAATAAAATAATGAAAATAATATTATATTTGATGTTGAACTATTTAATTTCGATCGATTTCATGATAGTATTATTTCATTAGGAATATTTTGATATATTTGATTATCAATATTTTCTTGTTGAACGAAGTATATTCTGTAGAAAAATAATAAATATAATTGTTGAGCTATCTATGTGATGATAGATTGATTCTCATTTATCAATGAACAATATCTATCGTGTTTCACATTTGAATACTATTGGGATTTTACTAAAAGCTTTTTTTTTTTCTATATTAGAATTATTTAGCATTTTTATATTAATATTAGATTAGAATTATTTGTAATATTAAGATATATAAAAATCATACC